>JABUQX010014030.1:0-15000 GCA_015478945.1 Trachelipus rathkii
CGGATGTAAGACTATGCTACGTATGGGAATATATACAGAAAGACATAATACAATATGCAAGCTCATTCACTACAGACTATGCAAACTATATAATATTGATACTCCTAATAATCATTGGAATTACAAACCTCCAGCAATAGTAGATAATGACCATATCCAAATTCTATATGATTTTGGCATACCCACCGACATATTTGTACAAAGTAATAGACCGGATATTGTATTAGTCAATAAAACAACAAGAACATGTCAACTAATAGAGGTAGGTGTCCCATACGATGAAAATTTGGCCCTCTACGAAAGGGAGAAAGAAATTAAATATCAAAGACTACGATATGCCATCAGAAGGATGTGGGAGATGGAGGAGGTGGAGGTGGTGCCAGTGGTAGTGGGGTCCCTTGGAACGATTAAAACCTCTCTAGTAACCTATCTACAAAAGATCCCTGCTAAAATTGGAACCGAGGAGATAGCTATAGAAGCAATTAAAGGAAGCCTAGGAATAATCAGGCTAGTCTTGGGGAGTTGAGTGAGCGGTGCTATGCCTTAACCCAAGGTTTGGGGACGGTGTAGCACCGAGAGTACCCTCAAGGGATGATATAGGTGTTTAATCAAAAAAAAAAACTAAATAAAAAACAAAAAAATATATATAATAATTATACTATATATATATATATATATAATATATATATAGATATATATATATATATTATATATATATATAATATTATATATATATATATATAATATATTACTATAAAATATTTATATATATAAAATAAATAATATAAAATAATAACAATAATAAATTATAATAATAAAATAATAAAATAAAAATATAATAATAATAATAATAATAATAATACTAATTAATAATAATAATAATAATAATAATGGCTATTGTAAAATATTTTATATATATTTTATTTTTGATCCGGGGAGGGGCCTCGGCTCCCCCTCTATATTTACCCTATGGTATTCCTTTAGTTTAAGTAATTCCAAAGTGTTAAAGGGAATAAATTTTTTTTTTCTAACTAAAGGAATACCCTAGGGTAAACCACGAAGATGGCAGGAGTCGGTGTCTCTCGGCCTCCCTTTGGACGAAGGGGGGGACCTTCGCCCCTCTGTCCCCGTCGGCTTGAGCGCCCCGAAATGGGGTAATTAAAATTTTCTGTTAAATATTTCCGACAAATAAATGCGAAAAAAAAACAAACGAAAATACATTACTTATTAAAAAAGAAAAAAGAAAATATACATATATTAAAACTAATAAAAAGTTCAGTTTAAAAGTCTTTTGAAAGCTTCACTTTTAAATACTGTATATAAATGTTTAATATAAAAGTTAGTAGTATACCTAAGGATACGAACCTTCTTATCTAACCGCAAACCGCAAAGGTCATAAAAGTGGCCCTTTTTTCTTCACTTCAAAAGTGACCGCGAAAAAGGTCACGTGCTTCTATAGGCTATATTCTAGGCTATATTCTATAGGCTATATTCTATAGGCTTTACTATAGTTTCTATCGCTATATTTTATGCCTTATATTCTAGGCTTCTGCACGTGCCGACCTAATTGTAAATACACCGGTCTAGTGTGTACCCCTAGGTTATTGGGTACGGGGAGTCGATTGGCGTATCTTAGAAGGTGCTAGGATGCTTCCTTCTATGAGTTATTACCCTACCCCCCTTTTCTAGCCTTTCTAGCGATCTGACATATCCTACGTCATAAGATTACACCCGGTAATTAGTGGCTACCCTTAGGTTATAGGCTATGGAAGGAAATCGATTGTGTATAGGAGTATGCTAGGTTAGCTTTGGTTCCGTTCTACGAGTTAGTACCGCTGCCCACACCCTCTTTCTAACCCTCTAGCATGACAGTCCTAGCGTCATAGAACACGGCTAATAATGGTTGTCTACTCTAGGTTATCAAGGTATGAGGAAGTGATTGGTGCATCATTAGAATGTGCTGAGGATCTGCGTCCTTCTACGAGCTTTGAGTCTCTCTCGGCCTGTCCATCCTGTGGGTTTGTTGTTTTGGTGGTGGGCAATGGGGTTGTTGGGTTGGTTTTTGGCTTGTGTTTGTGCGTGGTTGTTGGGGTTGTTTGCTTGGGGCTCCTGTGTGTGTGAGAGCCCTTCTAGTATGATATGAGGGTTTCTGTTTAGAGTGGTGGTGTGTAGAGTACTGAGTGTGTGGCCAGTGTAGTATTTGTTTAGGTCGATTAGTTAGGACATTATGATCGATCACTGTGTGAATGTCGATTCTGCTGGTTTACGACGGAAATCGATTCATTCCTAATAAGAGTTAGTATTAGACATTACCCTACCGCCCTTTCTAACATTTTTTTTTGTTTCTTGAGCTTAGTGACAGCCGAGCTCGGTGTGTTAGTATGTTTTGAGGTAGTGGCCGAGTCGATTGCCCGCTATTGCCGAGCTGGCATTTTTCAGCCGTTGCGCTTTTTAGAACGCCACCCAACATGCGTTTTTTCCCGTAGATGGCGTACCCTTGCGTCAAAAGACCTATCATGACGGGTGTCAAACAGGGGTAGAATGTCTCAAAAATAAGATTCCCGTAGTTACTTTCCCGAACGCCAGAGTCCCCATGGCCCCCTGTGGGGGTCATTTATTTGGTGTAAATCGACACCGATTATCACATCTTAGCAAAAGAGGTGTTAGAGTCATCGTATCTTCTTCAAACTTGGTATGTCTTCCTTATATGTTGCAACATTGTTGTATCCAATGTTTCAAGTCGCTACGTCAAAGGGGGGTGGGGTCCCCGCCCCCCTTAAATTTTAAAAAATGGACTTAGAAAGCTGAAATTTGGTGAGTGTATAGAAGAGAATAAATGAAATAGATTGGCTATGTTAAATTATTTGGCGTACCATATGGGGCCGGAGCCGGAGCCGGAGCTGGTGGTTGCGGTGCCAGAATGGAATTCTGGCTCCAGCTACATATTAGAACAAATGAGGTGTCTACATCTATGTTTTCAACGGTGTAGAATTCATTTTTGAGGGTTTCAGAACCCCAAAATGAGTTCGAGACCCCCTCTTGAAGGGGGGTCCCCCTGAAAAAAGAAGAAAAGCTTAGAAGAAGACGAAAGAAGATGGATGTAGGAAAAGAAGAAGAAGGAAAAAGAAGAAGGTCTCGCATGGCGGCTCAAATGCTTGATTGTATGTGTAGGTACCGACACCGGTGTGGAAAACCGGTGCGGTGGCCGAATCAGTAAAGAATGTACTTAAATCATCTTGATATTAGTGTAACTTATTATTATGTTTTTAATAACATAGATCTCATATTTTGAGGTTCCCAAAACTCCAACCTGAGTCTGAGACACCCTCTTCAGCGGTTTCTACTGAATTGAAAAGACAGAAAAAGACGGTGAGGAAGACTGCATTATGCTGAATCACGGTTTCAACTCTCTAAACGATCGCAGGGTTGGCAAGACCGAACGCGAGGTTGCCCCGCGCCCGCAGGCGCGCCCCCCGGCCCGGAAACGACGCGAGCGCCCGCAGGCGCAATATTACTGCGCGAACGCTAAATATATTTCGTAGTTGTAACGTTAATAAAAGTGTTTACATTACTTTGTATTTTCTTTTCAAGTAATTCGTTTTCTGTACTATGAAACAGTTATTTTATTTTATACTTAAACTTTCTTAATTTTTATTTATACAAAACCCTTGTTCACTGTTAAATTTTTGTAATAAAAAACATGTTTTTTTTCGACCTTAAAGCTATAACTCAATAAGGCAGTAGCGCAAATAGCCCCAGAGGGCCCCTCCCTTCACCCTGGATATGCGCTTTGTCTTTACTGCTTTATTGTCTTACTGTAGGGTTTTACTGTTTCAAGTCCTATCCGAAACACACATTCTGGTGGAAAAAATAACTTCATTAAACTTTGGAATATATATATATATATATTATATATATTATTATATATATAATATATATATTAATATATATTATATATATATATATATACTATATATATATATATATATATATACTATATATATATATATATATATATATATATTATATATATATATATATCAATAAATGACTTTAACATTAACATCGACATTTGAAGAGTAATGGACGTGTGTAAATTTATGTTCCGTAGTCCTGCTACTTGTCTTGTATCAGGCCCCACAGGATGCGGGAAAACCTTTCTGTTATTAAACATATTAAGAGAGATGGAAATTTTTGAACAAGAACCAGTAAAAATAATATGGTGTTACAGTGTTTATCAGGAAAAATTTGCAGAATATAAAGATGTAATTCAGTTTCATGAAGGAATCTACGACATCAAATCGTTGGATAATGTGAATGGTCATAAAATCATTGTATTAGATGATTTAATGCATAAGTTAAATGAAGAAATAGCTGAAACGTTTACTGTATTTTCCCATCATTTAAACATCTCTGTATTTTTCATCACCCAGAACATTTTTTATCAGAATAAGTATATGAGAGATATATCTTTAAACACCCAATATCTACTACTCTTCGGTCAGAGAAGAGACATGAATCAGATCAATGTATTAGCCTCTCAAATGTTTCCATCACAACGTAAAGACTTCTTAAAGGTATATAAAGAAGTTACATCTGTTCCTCACGGTTATTTAATGTGTGAACTTCATCCTAAAAACACGTATAGAGTTTTGCTCCGCACTAACATTTTGCCATTCGAAATTGAAACTGTATACATACCTGAATAATGAGTACTCTAGTTGTTAAGTATTTACCTCTTATAAAAAAATTTAAAAAACTGAAAACAGCTGAAAAACGTAAACTAATCTGTAATGATGAAAAATTCATCCAGTGTGTATGCGAAGTCTGCTTAAATCTTATAAAAGGAAATGTTCCTTTAAACAAACCTCAGAAGGTGAAGCTTCGCCGCCATAGAAACATCATTAAAAAACTCTCTCTAAATATAAAAAATCTGAAAAGTAAAAAGAAGTTACTGCAGAAAGGAGGTGGAGTGTTCCTACCGTTACTTTTTTCCGTTGTAGCCCCTTTAATAACTAAGTGGATATCAGAATAATGAAGAAGGTGGCTGTATTACCATATAATGAGTATGAGAAAATGAAGTATAATAATACTACACATTCTGATCAACATACAACCAATCAGTCATCTCTAACACAGCCTCAGACAGTACAGCCTATACAACAACCCTTACAGGGGTTACCTTCTCCAGCAATTCATCAACAATTACAACAACAGAGTTCTCATATCCTGAATGATTCAGGACCATATCTGCAATCTCTGCCCCAAAGCTTATATGATCCCAAAGTTGAACAGATAAACAATTATGAGAAAGAAGTGCTTAGGATATTAAATTCAGACATCAACATTCATGAAAAACGTGCCTTATATCAAGAAGCTATACAGAAATTAATAGATCTTAAAAACTTACATCTATATGCCTCAATAAGTAAGTCAATCTCGAATGATTCAACTACACCCGCGGAGGTAATACCTGCTGTGAAAAACGAAGATACTTTTAAAAATATCCTGGAGGAGAGCTTGCCAAATAGAGGTCGCAAAGCTGGTCTAGCTTTATATAATATTTTAAAAGATCAATTATCATGGAATGAATTAGGACAAATCATTATCGATAATGAAATTGTCAAAGGATCAAATATTGTTGACTTGATAGCAGATCTCTCACGTGATTGGAAGAAAGGTGCCGTTGCAGGATGGCCTACCATCAAACAAGAACTTCAGACTTAACTTCCCCCGAACTTTAATCTTAAATACAAAAAGATTAGCAGATTTGGATAATATCCCCAAGATGCCTAGACCAGATACAAGTCCGTCAGGTACCTCTTACGCTTCAGATAAATTTAAGCGTGTTACCAGAGGAAGAATAAGAAAAATCCCATACAGTAAACCTCAATGGATTAATTCGTAATTTTGTATTATCATATATATATATATATATATATATATATTATATATATATCTATAATATATATATATATAAATATACTATTATATATATATATATTATTTATATATATATATATATATTATATACATACTATATATATATATATATATATATATATCATCATATAATATATAATATATATATATATATATATATATATAGTATATAAATATATATATATATATATATTATATAGTATATATATATATATAATATAATATATATATATATAATATGATGTTTATTTAGTTGAAATGTCTGATGATTAAATAAAAATATACCATTTTTTTTACTTTATTTCCTTTTTAGTAATATATAATATATATAATATAGTATAATAATAATATATATATATGATTATTATTATATATATATATATATTATGTATATATATAAATATATATTATATATTATAGTTTTTAAACTTGTGTCATGTATTCAGACGTGGAGCGAAGGCGAAGGTTGATAAGTATTACTTCAATTTGAGAGAACCAAATAGTTTTGGAGGGTTCACTAGATTCGCTGCAAAGTTTCCAACACTGAGAAAAAAGAGTTGAAAGAATATTTAGAGGGTGAAGAAGCTTTTACTTTACATAAACCTGTCCGTCGAAAATTCCCTACCCGAACAACCATAGCCCATCACCTCGATAATGTTTGGCAATTAGATTTAACGGAAATGATTAAATACAGTTCTTATAATGAAGGTTTTCAATATATACTTTTTTACTATTGAAAGCTATACTCCTAGATACTTATGTTAAAAGCTTTAAAAGATAAAAAATCAGATACAGTGGCGGTTGCAGTGAGAGAAATTATAAAGGGATATGATGATATCCCAAAACTGATTTGCACGGATAGGGGTAGCGAATTTCTAGGTAGAGAGTTTCAGGAAATTATTACTGAATACGATATAGTATATTTTAACATATTTTCTATAAATAAAGCTGCTATTGTAGAAAGAGTTCAGCGTACGATTAAAGAACGAATGCATAGATACTTTACTAAGATGAACACTTTCAAGTATATTGACATACTCGATGACCTAGCTTATTCTTACAATAGATCTTTTCATAGAACTATAAAGACAACTCCTTTAGAAATGCTGAAGACACCATCGGTGATCCAACAAAACCCAAGAGATGTAAAAATTAAAGATAAATCCCGTATAAACGTGAATGAATATGTAAGAGTGTCTAGAGCTGATGACAGGTTTAGAAAAGGATATGAAGCGGGGTGGTCTAGAGAAGTTTTTAAGGTAGATAGTATAAAAGAATTTCCTAATGAGGGGTTGAAATTATATTATCTCAAAGATTTAGATGGAGAAGCCATAAAAGGAGGATTTTATAAACAAGAAATACAGAAAATACGATTCGATCCTGAGAGTAATATGTATAAAATAGAAAAAATATTAGGTTCAAAAGGTAGGGGTAAAAATAAACAGTATCTGGTGAAATGGGTGGGCTACCCTAACAGTTTAATTCATATATAAAAGCTAGTGAAATCACGAAACATTAATCATTAGTCATCGTAATCATGGAGAGTGTAGATCATTTCTATTTAACTCTGCCATCTTCGGCATCTTTGGATCTACATCCTGATAATAAAGTCTCAGATTTTACAACCGAGTTAATGAATCCTATCCAACTTAACAGAGATCTCTATGAGGTAGGACTGTGCGAAATGATATTAGACGCTAATATTGAAAATCTCCCTCAGGCACGTCATTGGATAATGGTGTATAGAGTTGCAGATTATGTTAAATCTGTATTAAAAATAAAAAACACAACCGATTTAAAACGTGTGACAATTAAAGGTTTGGAATATTTCTATGAAAAATTTGTGTTAAAACGAGGATATTACCGTTCAATCCATGACATCCACAGTTATTTAAACACCCAGTTTGCTGTAAGTAAGATATGTAAAGATTTAATATACATTATTAATAACCACCCCGGGGAAGACAGGGTATTAATCACTTTAAGATCAATAACTGGAATGAATTTGAGAGACCCTGAAATGTTTATCCTTAAACGTTCAGACTGGTTTCGGAAATGTGTATATGAACACAAAGCTGTAGTAGAACATTCTACTGTTCTAAATAGACATAGTGGAAATAATGAACCTTCCCCTGCTCTAAACAACAGTCTTAATGACTCAGACTTATCTCTCAATTATATATGCATTCCTTCAGAGATGTTACAAGATCAAGGGATGGCTTACGTTTATACAGATATAGTTGACCATCAGTATGTAGGGAATACTAAAGCCCCCTTATTAAGGGTGGGTTCATTTTCCTAAAAAAGGAAAGGTTATATCTTTTCCTAATGTTCATTACTTACCTCTCAGTTGTTCACATTTAGGGTCTGTGCGAATGCATATAAAGGATGTCGAAGGTAGACCGTATCCATTCACAGACGGAACACTATTGTGTAAAGTTCATATTAGAAAGAAACAGACACTTTAACTATAACATGATGGACTATTTTTTTAACAGAGTAGAAAATCTTCCATATATGCTGTTAGAAAACCTTCTAGAAATAAGGATAGGTGTAAGATTATATATAAGTGATGTAGTTAGTTATATTTATTCATTCATTAACTTACTCTCACAGTGTAAAGATAGTGTTTGATAAAAGCTCCGTTAATAATGTATAACGATAGGGTATTCGTTGGAACAAAATTACAAAGAGGGTATGGACTGGGTGGATTTTTCTCTAAATTATGGAGAAGTGCAATGCCTCTATTTAGAAGAGGAGGTGAATATATAGGTAAAAAAGCTATACGAACAGGGATGCATACGTTACAGGATATAGCAACAGGAGCTAACCCTCGCGAGTCCCTAAAAAGGCGAATTACAGATGTTTCAGATGAGATGTTGGATGATGTAAAGCGAAAAATAAGACGCAAAATGACGGGTCAAGGTAAAAAACGTATGAAAATATGCGTTAAGAAAAAGGTTAAGACTAAAAAACCTCTAAAGAAAAAATGCAATGATGTATTTGCTATTTAATTACTAACTGGCATCTTTTACATAAACATCATCATCATCATACTGTGACCGAATATAAGAAAAACTAAATCCTCGATCCGTTCATTATACGGTCAGCACCCCTACATACAAGATGCATTTCCTCCATCCTTCTAGTCCAGACTGTTGTAAGAGTGAACTGGATCTCTTCTCGATGAACCCCACCCAGATTAGTGTAACTGAAACCAATTTCATCAGCATCAACCCCATACACTCAATTACCAACACCGATGTCCCTCTAGAGTTCAATATACCAGGTACTTCGGATCAGTATTTAGATCCATCCAACGTGTTTTTATATCTGAAAACGAAACTGACAAAACCCGATGGTACAGACCTTCCATCATCTGACGATCACATAGTATACACAGAATCCAATTTCCTGTATACCTGTTTTAATCAGATTGAAGTGTATCTCAATGAAACTTCATTAGGTGCATCAGCTGCAAATTATCCTTATAGAAGTTATATAGAACCAGAGGTGGGCACTTCCGCTCTTTAGTCCGCTAGTCCGCTAGTCCGCTCCGAGCGGACTACCAGAATAGGTGCGGACTAGCGGAGGTGCGGAGTCGTCAGGAAATTAGCGGACTTGCACGTGCGGATCAAAAAAAGTTTCCGCTCTTTTGTTACGCACCTTTTTAAAAAATGAAAATATAGTTTACTTATTAAAAATTCTTATTGGTTATAATAAAGAAATATAATTTTTATTTTAAGTTTATAACTTTTAGTCTAAGACTTATTGGTTTTTAATAATTAAACTTCCAAAAATAATCTCAACCTCCTTAAAGGTGCCATATATAATAAATAACATTTAAATTGATTTTAAAGACTGAATGGCTATTATACCCTCATCTATAACTTTAATTAATTATATTATTACTATAATAACTAGGCAATATCTAAATCAAATATGTGTAAAACCAAAAAATATATATATATATATATTATATATATATATATATTAATATATATATATATATATATAATATATATATATATATATATATACTATATAATATATATATAAATATATATATATATTAATATATATAATATTTGCGTTATAAAAGCAGAAAACTGATTTATTATATATTAACTATATATATATTATATATATATATATATATATATATATATATATGTTATTTAATATATAATATTTATATATATTAAAGCTACCGAGCTGATTAAGTAGCATTAGCATCGACTCTGCAGGAGTCGAGGCTTTCATGGATTCTACTAAGTCTTGGACGAAATAGAGACCTTCTTATGGGTGGACAGGGTGGTCAAAATATTTCAGAAAGGAGGCAGAATGATTTAGGTGAGGACCTTAAATTAGCAATGGACTGAAATGGAAGAACTAACACCAGCACTCCTCTCACAAGGACATCTTTTCCCTTTCAGATAGGCAGAATTTGGTTGAAGTTGGTTTCCCATAAAATATAATTCCACCTATCCCTAAGTTCTGCGGCTTGTAGAGCGATTTTAGTATTGGTGGTTGATATTTGAGGGCAAAGAGGTCACCCTTAAACTGCTTTTAATTTTTGAGCACCTAAATCTTTTTTGAAAGCGTAAATATGGATCTCTTGTCCTTTGAAGACGACATTGAGGAGGAAGTGGAAAATCTTGAGATTTTGTAAATATTCATTCAATTTTTCATATAAAATTATAAATAAATTTTTGTAAGGATATATACTATTTAGTATTTAATATTAAAATCTTTTGTGAAGTCGCACATTATTAGCGGGAGACTTGCGGAAAAAAAAAAAGGGGGGAATCCAATTTCCTGTATACCTGTTTTAATCAGATTGAAGTGTATCTCAATGAAACTTCGTTAGGTGCATCAGCTGCAAATTATCCTTATAGAAGTTATATAGAACATTTATTAAATTATTCCGACGATGCTAAACAGTCTCATCTCCAGTCTTGCGGTTTTTATAGTTTCAAAGACGAGGCTGCACATATAGATAAAGCTGGTAAAACCACAAGGAACACATATGAATTTTACGGACGTTTAAACGGTGACATCTTCTCTCAAGAAAGACTTATTCTACCAGATGTAGATACTAGAATTCGTTTAACCCGTTCAAATCCTAAATTCGCTCTTAAAATAAAAAGTAAACCTACTGCTACGGCTGTATGTCCTGAACCTGTTTACAAGTTGCTAGAAGCCTATCTCTATGTTAGAAAAGTGAAATTACTACCCCAGAGACATTTGGAAATCGAAAAATCTCTCTTGAATACTACAGCAAAGTATCCTATCAAACGAGTGGAAACAAAGTTGTTTAACTTTACACAGGGATTATCGAGTATCAATATCCCCAACATTGTGAATGGTAGGAATCTGCCTCAGAAAGTAATAATAGGTATTGTTGAACATGAAGCATACTCAGGGAATTATAAAAAATCAGCCTATAAATTCACCCCTTTTGGACTTAGAGGCATCAGTCTACATGTAAACGGTCAACCTTACGGGCGGGACTATGAAATGTTATACAATGGATCGCAATCTCTATGTTCACGACCTTTTTACGATCTAATAGCTAACACTGTTTCATGTAATGACAGCGGGACAGGGATAGATCTTGAAGAATACGCTAAGAATAGTAATTTATATGCTTACGATCTCACCGCTGACCTTTCAGCTTGTAACGCTAATCATTTAAACATTTTAAGAAAGGGGACATTAGGGTTAAGTCTCTCCTTTAGTGGAAGTCTACAATCACCCATCACTGTCCTGGTTTATCTGGAACATCCTCAGCTCATTGAAATTGACAGAGTACGCAACGTTATTTTGAATTATTAAAGATGAATGAAGATGAAATAAAAACTGTGTTTAAAAACGAACCTCGATTTATAGGAGTCTTCGCTATTAACGAAGTAGGATCTGTAAAACTAGAGAAGGATACCGGTTTCGTGTTCAACACTTCACATCGCCACATTACAACAGGAGGACACTGGATTTCTGTTTATAGGGATAAAAATGACATTGTTCATCTGATTGATTCTTTGGATTTAAAATTTATATTGAATAATCAATATATCCTTTCATTTTTTTAAATATAATAATGTAAATTATATAAAAACTATGTCTTACCCTGTTCAGCCATCATACTCTAATTTATGTGGAGTTTATTGTATTTATTTCATTATATGTTTTTTAAAAAATATGTGTTTTAATGAATTTGTAAATATATTTGATGCTAAAAATTTGTATGTAAATGACTATATAGTTTCTAATTATGTAATAAAATGCATTAAAATGAAAATAATAATTTACACTACTACCACTATAAACTTATATATATAATATAGTATATTATATATATATATATATATTATTTTTTAATATCTATATAATATATATATATAATATATATATATATATATATATATATATATATATATATAATATATATATATATATATATATATATCCAGAAATCGAAATTCAAAATTAGAATTATTCCCATAAACTCCTCACATTGTATATAAAGCTGAAAAGATAAAGTTTTCAGGAAAATTCATGTTTATGACGTCACGTATTTTAAAAGGTTGTTGGTTACAAACCTGTGAATATGATATTCAGTTGAGAACCAACCATCGTAACCATAGCTGTGTTTTGTAATACATTTAAAAAGGTATAGCTATGGGACTTATAACATATATTCAAAGGTGTTGGTTTATTTTAAAAACCTGGTATACATGTGTCAATTATAATTCAGATTTTTCGACTAGGCATCCTTACACTCCACGTGATCCATCAAAAATCCGCATTGTATATGCATCTGATGATGTCTATGGTTACAGAGTAAGAGCATCAGCTGCTAAGAAAGAGGGGCACGAGATTACATACTTCGATATAACATTAAAGTATAATAATATGATACCTATATTAGATGGACATATAGAGAAAATTATGGAAACAAGCAATGTGTTTAAAACATTTATAGTCCATGTGGAACGATTTAAAATGAAGATACCATTCCCTATCCATCTAAAAATTTCTTCCAAGATACGTGCTTTAACCGACCAAGATCTTGATGAACATTCAAAGAAGAGGTTAATAACTTATATAATAACAACTATAAGAAATGAGATATCGGGGGAATATGTTACATTTCCATGTGGGGACCATCAGGATGTTTGCGGTTGGAGGTGAAAGTTTTTATTTATACATGTAAACGCATTTTGTAAATTTTACTAATATACTAATTGTTTAATAAAATTTTTTCATCATAAGTAAAAAGACTTTTCATATCCTCTCTCTCTCTCTCTCTATATATATATATATATATATATATATATATATATATATATATATATATATATATATATATATATATATATATATATATAATATTATATATATATATATCTATATATATATAATATATATATATATATTAAATATAATATATATATATTCAAAAATAATTTGATTTTTTTTTTCCACCAGAATGTGTGTTTCGGATAGGACTTGAAACAGTAAAACCCCACAGTAAGGCAATAAAGCAGTAAAGACAAAGCGCATAGCCAGGGTGAGGGGAGGGGCCCTCTGGGGCTATTTGCGCTACTGCCTTATTGAGTTATAGCTTTAAGGTCGAAAAAAACATGTTTTTATTACAAAAATTTAACAGTGAACAAGGGTTTTGTATAAATAAAAATTAAGAAAGTTTAAGTATAAAATAAAATAACTGTTTCATAGTACAGAAAACGAATTATTTGAAAAGAAAATACAAAGTAATGTAAACATTTTTATTAAAAAAAGTGTATATTAACGTTACAACTACGAAATATATTTAGCGTTCGCGCAGTAATATTGCGCCTGCGGGCGCTCGCGTCGTTTCCGGGCCGGGGTGCGCCTGCGGGCGCTGGGGCAACCTCGCGTTCGGTCTTGCCAACCCTGCGATCGTTTAAAGAGTTGAAACCGTGATTCAGCATAATGCATCTTCCTCACCGTTTTTTCTTCTTTTTTCAGTAGAAACCCTAAAGGAGGGTTCTCAGACTCATTTGAGAGTTTTGGGAATCTCAAAAATGAGATCTATGTTATTAAAAACATATATAAGTACACTAATATCAAGATGTTAAGTACATTTTTACTAATTCGGCACCGCACCGGTTCCACACCGGTACCGGTACCGGTACCTACACATACAATCAAGCATTTGAACCGCCATGCGAGACCTTCTTTTTTCTTCTTCTTTTCCTACATTCATCTTCTTTCGTCTTCTTCTAAGCTTTTCTTCTTCTTTTTTCAGGGGGACCCCCCTTCAAGAGGGTTCTACACCTATGAAAACATAGATGTAGACACCTCATTTGTCCTAACATGTAGCTGGAGTTCAGAATTCGCATATCTGGCCACCTGCAATCAGCTCCGGCTCCGGCCCTATAAGGATCGCCAATTAATTTAACATAACCATTCTATTTCATTTATTCTCTTCTATACACTCACCAAATTTTAGCTTTCTAAGTCCATTTTTAAAATTTAAGGGGGCGAGGACCCCCACCCCCCTTTGACGTAGCGACTTGAAACATTGGATACAACAATGTTGCAACATATAAGGAAGACATACCAAGTTTGAAGAAGATACGATGTCTCTAACACCTCTTTTGCTAAAATGTGTCATTTTGTGTCATTTCTTAACCAATAAATGACCCCGGGTTGGGGCCCTGGGGACTCTGGCGTTCGGGAAAGTAACTATGGGAATCTCATTTTTGAGACATTCTACCCCTGTTTGACACCCGTCATGATAGGTTTTTGACGAAGGGTACGCCATATACGAAAAACGCATGTTGGTGCGTTCTAAAAACGCAACGACTGAAACGCCACGCTCGGCAATAGCGGCAATCGACTCGGCATACCTCAAAACATACTAGCCAACACCGAGCTCAGCTTCATAGCTCAAGAAACAAAAATGTTAGGAAAGGGGGGGGGGGTAGGGTAATGTCTAATACTAACTCTTGTTAGGAATGAATCGATTCCGTTGTAAACCACAGGAATCGATTCAACAGTGTCGAATAT
>JABUQX010014030.1:25000-33433 GCA_015478945.1 Trachelipus rathkii
TTGTCAAAAATGAAGAAAGGAAAAGCGCCGGGTGAAGATGGAATTGCGATAGAGTTGATAAGGGAAGGAGGAGAAGAATTGAAGAAAATAGTGGAACTTTTTAATAAATGTTGGATGGAGGGTGTAGTTCCCGGTAGATGGGGAGAATAGTTGTTTTGCCCATTTATAAGGGAAAAGGTGATACTGGAGATTGTGGAAACTATAGGGGAATAGCTTTATTGGATTATATAGCGAAAGTGTACGAAAGGATTTTATAAAGAAGATTAAGAGGAATGATTCAGATACAGTTGGGAGAGGAAAAATATGGGTACAGGAAGGGCAGGAGTACTTCGGATATGTTGTTTGCTTTAAGAATGGTGTTGGAGAAGAGTTGGGAATTTAACAAAACAGCATTTATATCTTTCTTGGGCTTAAGAAAGGCATTTGACTCGGTACCCAAAGCTAGACTTTGGACTTTGGAGGATGTTGGGGAGGTGTACTGAGTAGAGGAAAGACTTAGGAGAGCAATAAAAAGCTTGTATAGCGTTTGTAAGTGTAAAGTGAGAACTGGATATTAAAATGAGAAATGGTTTGAGGTGGGGAAGGGAGTAAGACATGGCAGTGTCCTGTCTCTCTTACTCTTTATAGCTTACTTGTATGGAGTAATCAGAAAGGTTAAACAGGAATTTCCGAATCTGGATGGTGATATAATGTTGTACGCGGATGATTTGGCATGTTGGAGTTGGAAAGAGGGGGTATTGAGAGGACTTATGGAAAATTTTGCCAGAAATTTGAGGGAGATTGGTTTAGAGATGAATACTGAAAAGACAGTGATAATGAGAGTTTGCAGATAGGATGAGAGAGAAGTGGAGATCGTCATTGAAAATGAAAGATTGAGAAATATGGATCAGTTTGTCTACCTGGGTGGCGTATTTGGAAGCAAGGGAGGATGTGTACGGGAAGTGGAGACAAGAATGGAAGAATACGGAAGAACAATGAGAGCGTTATTTCCAATTCTGAAAGATCGGGTGATGGATATAAAAGTGAAAAAGATATTTGATAGCATACTGGTACCCACATTGACATATGGAGCAGAAACATGGAGCATTACAACAAGGGAGGAAAAAAGGATCGAAACTGCTGAAATGAAGTTGTTGAGGACGATAGTGGGAAAAACGAGGAGAGATAAAGTGAGAAACAAGTGGGTTAGGAAGAGAGTTGGTGTGGTGCCTGTATTGAACAGGATAGATTCGGCGAGACTGAGATGGTGGGGGGTATATAGTTAGGATGCCGGGAGAACGAGTCGTGAGTAGAAGGTGGAGGTGGAGGTGGAGAGTGGAGGGAGTAAGACAGAGAGGAAGACTGAGGGGAAGATGGAAAGATTGCGTGGAGACTGGAGAGAGCCCTGAGAAGACATGGACTGCCCGCGATACGCAAGCTAATGGAGGATGATGTACTTTTGGAAAGGACTGCGTGGAAATCGATGCTAGTTCTGCTGCAGGATCCGTAGGCCTCACTGAGGGAAGACGTAAAACCTAAGAACTATGGTATTGAAACTTTGTATATAGGGTATTAAGGTGTTAAGCTCCTTACTGGCGAGTTTTCAAGTCGCTAGGATGTATATAGGGGGTACTTCCCTCTTAGAGCGTAGCTGAAATATGTCGCTTACGCCCTTTAGCCGGGTCCGATTCCGAACGAAGATTAGGCCTAAAACCTCTCAATCGAACCAGGTGTTCGATTGACCAACCGACTACCGCTATTATTATTATTATTATTATTATTATTATTATTATTATTATTATTATTATTATTATTATTATTATTATTATTATTATTATTATTATTATTATTATATTATATTATTATTATTATTATGCCGAAGAAGTCGTTTTTTAAGCCCTTCAGCTCAACCTCCTTCAGCGTCTCCTACAGCGACTTCTGCTGCGGCACCATCTCCGCACCGCTCAACCTCCAGCTCCAGCTCCGGTTCCGACTCCGACCGCGACACCATACAGCTCCGCTTTCACTCCGACTCCGACTCCGACTCCGACTCCGACTCCGACTCCGACTCCATCATATATATATATATATATATATATATATATATATATATATAATATATATAGTTATATAATATATATATTATATATATAATATATATATAGTATATATATAGTATAATATTATATATAAATATATATATATATATATATATATATATATATATATATATATATATATTATCAGAGCTGGGCGTTGCCCACCGAGGTACTATGCGCCTATGCGCCTATGGCGCACTATCAATTTGTAGGCGCAAAGGCGCATAGGCGCAACAATTTTTAAAAAGGCGGACTAAGCAAAGGCGCACAGCCAATTCTCTGCGCCTATAGCCGCGCCTATGAACAGGAACAAAGCATTTTTTTACCCTTAAAAGTTAGAACTTAGAAAAGCGTAGCAAAACTTTATATCATTCTAAAAACCAGTGTAAAACTTTTTATATATATATATATATATATATATATATATATATATATATATATATATATATATATATATATATATATATATATATATATATATTATATATATAAATATACATACTAAAACTTATATATATATATATATATATATAACTAGTTCAGTAGTTCTTAACTACAAATAAATTGGCAACTATGGCTCTGAAAATTTTCAACTTCTTCAGCGCTCGTGCTGATGAACCTCCTGGGAGAAAACATGGACCACAAGGACATGGAGGAGGAAGAGGACGTGTAGATATTAGTTTACGGTGTTTTAATTACAAAAATTAATAAATGTGTTTTTCTTTCTTATAAAAGCATGCTTTTATTATCGCACTAAAGTTTACTTTGCAAATAAATTTAGCAAACAGCCACCGGCCGGCGAAAAGTCGCAGGCGCAAAGGCGCATAGGCGCAAAGGCGAATAGGCGTTGATGTGACAAAAATATAGGCGCATAGGCGCTAGGCGCACTAGGTCCGGCGGCATAGGCGCATAGGCACAGGCGCACTCAAAAAAATTATAGGCGCGCCCCCATCTCTGATATATATATATATATATATATATATATATATATATATATATATATATATATATATATATATATATATAGTATTACTATAATATATATATATTATATATATTATATAATATATATATATATATATTATATTATTATAATATATATATATATATATATATGGGTAAATTTTGTTTTAAAACTACAATTGGTATTTCAAAACTACAATAGATACAGGGAAAAGGAATACATTGTTGGAAACCTGGTCATTTAGTGCGGAAATGTAAAAAGAAAAAAAAATTAAAAAAAAAAAACAATAGCTACAGCGAAAAGGAATACATTTTGGAAAATCCTGGTAAAATTTTACATAGAAAATGTAAAAAAAATTAAAATAAAATAAAAATTATTGTTAATAATTTAGTAATATGATTAGAAGGCCTATTTAGAGACCTTTTATTGGTTACTCGTTAAATAAATAGACTTTTCTATTAAATTTTGCTTATTTTTTTAACTAAAAAGAATACCCCAAGGGTATACCGCACCGATGGCAGGAGTCCGGGTCTCTCGCTTCCGGGAACTACGGGGTTAGGACTAAATTCCCACTCCCTCCGGGAGGGTCCTCCGGAACCCCCGCTTCTTTTGGATTTGGGTGTCGCGGGGGTTTCTCCACCCCTCCCCTACGGGTATGGAAAACGTCCCCCCCTGTGTTACCCGTCGGCTGCGAGCCCGCCTACATTGCCGTGTAAATACCTTTAGGCAAATAATATATATGTATACTATGTCCCATGCTCCTAAAAAAAAAAAAAATAGCCAATATTTATTTTAATTTAATTTATTTATTTTTTTTTTTTACATTTTCCCTAACTAAAATTTTACAAAGATTCCAAAAATGTAAAGCAAAATTAAATATTGTAGTTTTTGAGATATGAATTTTTTTTTTTTTTTTTTTTTTTTTTTTTACAGTTTTCGCAATAAAATTTTACCAGGATTCCAACAATGTATTCCTTTTCCCTGTAGCTATTGTAGTTTTTTGAGATATGAGTTGTAGTTTTAAACCAAAAGTTGTTCACCTATATATATATAATATATATATATATTATTATAATATATATATATATATATATATATATATATATTTATAATATATATTTATATATACTATATATATTATATATATAATATATATATATATATATAAGGCAAATTTGTAAGAAACTGTACTGTGACTACCGATGTACCTAACTTAACCTAACCTAACCTAACCTAACCTAAACCTAAACCTAACCTAACCTAACCTAACTTAACCTAAATTAATTTTCATTATTATACCAGTTTGTGATCAGGAAACTTTGGAGGTTCTGGTTTTTACGCTACCCTTGTGAGGTGGTTGACTATATCCTCACTAGTCACAGTACAGTTTCTCAAATTTGCCTATATATATATATATAATATATATTATATAAATATATATATATATATAATTATATATATATATATATATATATATATATATATATTATATTATATTATATATATATATATATATAATTATATATATTATATATATATATATTATATTATATATATTATATATATAATTTAGAGTGTACGATAGTGATTTTTTCATATCCGCGGATGCGGATGCGGATGCGGATAGTGATTTTTCACTATCCGCGGATGCGGATGCGGATGCGGATAGTAAAAATCACTATCCGCGGATTGCGGATGCGGATAGCGGATAGTTA
Source organism: Trachelipus rathkii (assembly GCA_015478945.1). Classification (NCBI taxonomy): domain Eukaryota; kingdom Metazoa; phylum Arthropoda; class Malacostraca; order Isopoda; family Trachelipodidae; genus Trachelipus; species Trachelipus rathkii. The sequence goes on from JABUQX010014030.1 coordinate 29,758, forward strand.
AGTTTTTAGAGTTTTAGCCACAGGTACTTCACATATATACCGGATGTCAAAATTTGACTGTTTGCGGATGCCGGATGCAGATGCGGATCTTCAAGAGGATGAAGGAAGCGAAGCCGAAGCGGAATTTCCGTCTTAAACGTCGATGAGGATGAGTGGATGCGGATGCGGATGCCGAATGGACAACACAGCGATGTTTCAAATTATTTATTATATATATATATATATATATATAAACCTACCATTTAAAGAAATCTAACTATACCTTTATCTAAAATTATAAAAATAAATAACTATATCAAAATATAATATATATATATATAATATATATATAATATATATATATATATATTAAATATATATATATAATATATATATATATATATAAATATATAATATTTACAGTTATGTCACAACCACTCACGGGCAGAGCCCTAGTTCAAGGAGGGGGTGTTGCACACCTCAGATATTCATCAACTAACATAATTTTTTCAGGTGAGCGCAGACTCAAGCTTCAAATGTGATAGATTAAATTCAGCAAGGAAACACAGAAGATGTAAGAGAATTCTACGGACAGAGGTGGCAGGAAAGAAGGAAGCACCGCAGCGAAATAGCCTGGAGTTAGCAATATCAACACAAACTCAATAACACCAGACACAAGCAACACTTGTGCTACGAGGGCTTCGTAAAGGTGGTGGTATCGCGAGTTGTAAGCTCCCTCGAAGCACCTGCCGCTTGCGGTACCTAATAGAAAAGAGATAAACGCACCAACGATCGCGCCGTAATGATAGAGGGGTCAAGTGAACTGGAAAGTGCAGAACAAGTTTATAGCCTTTTGGCCTTGCCTTGACCCTATCCAAGAAAGCCGGGTGAAAGCAGGGCCACCATTGATATGAGAGCAAGTACTCCATACAAGGCGAAATGAGGCCCTTGTATATGCTGGAGCAACTGAGAAGAGGAAAAATAAGTCTCGCAGTCTAACAGAACTCCCAGTTTCTTTGAGACCGCCCTTAGCAACCGTTGTGATGTGAGGTTCCAAGACTTTTTTCTGTTTATGTTAGGGCCATGGATGTTTATATTGTCAACAGACGAGACGAGAGAACCATTGAAAAAGAGATAGGAAGTTAGAAGGTGGTCTCAGAGAGGGAGATTTGTAGAAGTTGGTTTTTAAGAATTGAATTTCACAAGGTGAGACGAACCCCACGGGAAATTCTATCGCAGATCAAGCGGAAGAATAAAATCAAAGAAAGATTAAGACGGAGGCAAATTCTAGAAGTAAAAGAGGGGGCAGAATTGAAAATGAAGTTGAAGAAATGAAGGGTCGAGTAATCGGAATACGAGTGGATAGAGTAAAATGTGTGAAGGTGAGAAGATCATTAATGAAAAGTAGGAATAAATTAGGAGATAGAACAAAACCCTGGGGACCACCACTATGGACAGAAAAAGAAGTCGCTCCATCAACAACAGCCGATATTGAGCGATTTGAAAGAAAACTAGACATAAGTAAACAAGCGAAGAGAAGGAGGAAACCCAAAGGAGGGGACCTTGGAGAGCAAGTGACGCGTGTCATACCCTGTCAAATGCTTGGATATGTCAGCGCCCCACGCAACCTCTCCGTAGTTCCCTGAGGGCGGAAAACCATAAATCATTAGATAGAAAAGTATATCGCCAGTAGACTTGAGCTCCGAAAGCCGTACTGGCGATCGGAAAAGAAGTGAATGAGATTCAGATGATCTAAGAAATGAGAGTTGAGGAAGGGTTTCAAAGATCTTAGATGAAGACAAGTGAGAGCTATAGGGCGATAGTTAGAAGGGTCAGAGCGGCTTCCTTTTTTCCGAACAGGTTGGACATGTTCGTGCTTCCAACACTGAGGGAAAGTATTAGTATTGAGACATAGAGAATATAGTTGAACGAGGGTGGGGTCAGCACGGGCACACTCCATCAAAACTCGGGGAGGAATGCCATCCGGGCCCCCCGCCTTCCTAACGTTTATATATTTCAGGAGCCCATGCATCAGGGTTCTGTCTTATCTCCTACTTTATTCCTACTTTTCATTAAATGATCTTCTCACCTGCACTTCTAACTTATTCACTCATATGCCGATGACTCGACCCTTCATTCTTCAACTCATTTCAAAGCTGCTCCTTCTTTTACTTCTAGAATTGCCTCTCGTCTTAATCTTTCCGATTCTATTCTCGCTGATACTGGATAGAATTTCCGGGTGGGGTCGTCTGAACCTTGTGAAATTCAATTCTTTAAAAACTCAACTTCTACAAATCTCCCTCTCTAAGACACCTTCCCAACTTTCCTATCTCTTTCGACGGTTCTCTCGTCTCCTGTTGAACAATATAAACAACCTTGGCCTTAACATAAACAAAAAAAATGTCTTGGGAAATCCTCACATCAGCATGGTGTGTAGGGCGGCAATCAAAGAAAACTGGGAGTTCCTGTTTAGAGCTGCGAGACCTTTTTTCCTCTTCTCAGTCAGTTGCTCCAGCTATACAAGGGCCTCATCCCGCCTTGTATGGAGTACTGCTCTATATCTGGGGGGGCTCTGGTTTCACCTGGCTCTTGTACAGTTTCGAGTCAAAGGCCAAAAAGCTTATAAATTGTCTCCATTTTCAATTCACTTGACCCTCTATCTTTGCGGCGCGATGTTGGTGCTTTATCTCTTTTCTATAGGTACCGTAGTGGCAGGTGCTCGAGGGAACTTATCACCCGCGTACCACACACCTTTACGATTCGCCCTCGTAGTACAAGAAGGTGCTGTAATCTGCACATGAGTTGGTGTTGATTTGGTAACTCCCAGAATATTCGCTGCGGTGCTTCCTTCCTTCCTGCTACCGTCTGTTCTGTGGAATTCGACTTCCTCTTCTGTTTTTCCCTGCTGAACAATTTAATCTCCCCCACTTCAAGGCCTGCTCTGCGCTCATCTGCGTAATTTGCGTTAGTAGTTCGATTCTGAGGCGTGTAACACCCCTAATAAAAAAAGGCTCTGCCCGTGAGCGATGGTAAAAACTGTAAAAAAAAAAAAAAAAAAAAAAAAAAAACCCCGATCAAATGTAATTGGACACCTGAGAGAAGAAGGAGGAGGAGTGCCAGAATCGTCTAGGGTTGAGTTAGAGGAAAATAGGACGCCAAAGAGATTGAACTAAACAGGTAAAAGAATTAGCAACAGAACCATCAAAAAGAATAGGTGGAGGAAAGGCAGATTTAGAGAATCGTTAGAGATTTTTTTGGCAAGAGGCCGAAAGATTTATCAGTAGGAGAATCAAAGAGGTTAGCGCACTTTCGTTTGATGAAAGCCCGCTTTGCTCGATCGAAGAGTATCCCTGCAAACGATTTCTAAGCTGAATGAAAATTAGCAAGAGTGATAGAAGAACGAGAATTTTTCCCACCCTATACGCACTGTCTCTCCTGAACTGACAGAGCCAAGCCACGGTCCGAACCATGGATTATGAAGGAGAGAAAGATTTATGTCCGAAGAAGGAAATGAACCTGCTCATACCATCAACGATTACAGCTCCCATCTTATCGGCAGAAGCCGAAGCGTCACCAGAATTTGAGAGTCAAAGCAATCATTCCCCAATTATAGCTAGCGTAGAAGCGACGCAAGACCCCCAACAATGGCCGATCAAAAGTGCCAAGAAAAAACGCATATATATAATATATATATATG
>JABUQX010014031.1:0-7500 GCA_015478945.1 Trachelipus rathkii
TCGATCCCATTGAAATTATTTTATTGCCTCTTTTTATAGGACTGCTGCTGATAGATTTTGAACTTGGGTGTGTCAGTAATGATGCATATACGAACTGATGATCAAATTTTCCACCATTATGAGCAGCAACAACTACTTTTGACTTAGGATTTTTCTCTGAAAACTCCATCAGGAAGTCTATAAATTGATTTACAGGCGTTTTTTCGGCCTCTAATTTAAATGTTCTTGTTCTTGGACCACAATGTGAACATACCTGCTCACCTTCCTTATCTGTACACATTTCGCATATCATTGGCATACCAGTAAATAAGGAAGCAATTCTATTATTCTTCTTCCTTTATCATCATAACCTTTTTCTTCCTGGTATGCCTCGATATCATAGTAACATGTATAAATTAAAGTTTCAAGTTTCTTCTTTTTAATTTTCTTTTTCATGTAGCATATATGATATTCGTCTTCTTTAGGCACGTATTTTTCTTTACATATAGTACAAAAGGCTTTTGTGCAGTCGTGTTGGAAAATACCGTAACGATCAGCATTTATTTGCACAAGGCAGAGTGTACAAATCTTAATTTTCTTGCACGTATTATTATCTTGATGTTTTTTAAAACAGAATGCATTATAAAATTCACGATTACATTCACGACATTCATGGAATATACCATCGTGTATCAAATGAGCCTTGACACTTATCGTCTAGACACTGTCTACATCATAATGTTCACCAGTCTAATTTATGCGCTTATATTATTTTTGCTGTTTGAAAGTGTAACAAATAAGTGCAAAAAGATTACCATTCATATACGCCTTATGCTTTTTGGTTTATTCTCAAACATAATTTCAGCTTATCTCTTTTATAGGCATAGTAATGATTACTCCATCATGGCTATAATGTTAAAGTCATTTCTGTTGCTCGTTAGAATGGATTATAAAGTATTTTTACTCCATTACATTCAGGACCAAATCGACTATACGGCATTTTCGATATTCTCGATTTTTTCAAAATCAGTTACTATGAAAGAATCTGTATATTCCATACAACATTTTTTAGCTAATGTTTTTGCAGCTTTCTCAATTGCATACGAATGAATATTTTTGGTCTTTACACATTCTCTCGCTATTTTCCTAAACAGCACAATAGCTTTGAAAGCGCAACCTACATTACCTTTCTCTAGGTGAACTTTACTAATGTAACGATGTTTGAAACTAAGATTCTGTGGCTCGAATGCATTGGTTTCACAGTCATCGCCTTTACCTTTAGCTAACATGAACACAGTCGCTACTACTTTGAATTTGGTAAAAGATGCCTTGTCACCGGACTGGAATGATCCTTCCAAACGTCTCATTATCTCTTTCACCCCAATATTGTCCATTATATCTCTATAGCTGATATTTACATAATATTTCTGGTCAGGTGACTGATCATTGCCAAAAGTGAAGTTAATCCCTACCCTCATACGTGTACTATCGTAATCCAAGTCTTGTAATACAACATTAATGACTTCACTTACAACCATTTCAAACGATGTTTCAAGATCTCTTGGTCCATGGAAAAAATTTTCGTCTATAATCTTAACTTCATAGGTATGACGTTCCATAGACTTTTTAAGTTTCTCTACAGAGATGTGCGTTATGTCTGTTATATTGATCTTTCTCTTCTTATTACCAGCATTCATCATCGAAGGGCTAGCCTGGAATAAATAATCATTATTATTATTTATGATACATTATGCAATTAAAATCAAGTTTTCATGCTATTTAGGTCATTATACCAATAATATATTAGTTTCAACTAGTATTTCTCATAACATATATTAAATATATTTAACCACACAACAACAACATACCATTTAAAGGGTTGCGATGATGACGTCACGTAGGATGCTTTTTACTCAAATGGATAGATGTATATTCAACACGTTTCTGGAAAAGAATAATTTTTTTAGACATGGGCATATATCATTTTCCCTTTATTCTTTAATTAATGATGTTTTTAATTACCTTACGTTGATAATTATTGATTAGATGTACTACAATGTTATTTTTAAATGAGAAAATATATATATATTAAAGAAAAAAAAATCTTACCTAGCTGAATAAGTATTGATTTGAAAAATCCTCATGTGTAGATATAAAACTAGGATGATGATACAACAGGATCTGACTAAATGAGTCTTAAAGTGTTGATCGTAAGAGCTCTTGATTAAGAATGCCCTAACGAGTAGCTCGCCGCTTTATATATAACTCGGCTCCCAAATCTATACAGTGTTGCCAATTCACCTCTGTATGATGCACTGTTGCCAAACCTACCAGTTTGTTTAATAAATATAATAAGTATTGCATCACTTTATGTAAATGGTTACAGATAAAATCCTTTTCATGTTTCGAGTTGATTTTTTCTGAAAGGGGGGCGAAGCCTAAAAAGAGATAAGCCTAAAAAATATTTCAGGTGTTACTATTGCGTAATGGTGTGTGTGTGTGTGTGTGTGTGTGTGTGTGTGTGTGTGTGTGTGTGTGTGTGTGTTGTGTGTGTGTGTGTGTGTGTGTGTGTGTGTGTGTGTGTGTGTGTGTGTGTGTGTGTGTGTGTGTGTGTGTGTGTGTGTGTGTGTGTGTGTGTGTGTGTGTGTGTGTGTGTGTGTGTGGTGTGTGTGTGTGTGGTGTGTGTGTGTGTGTGTGTTGTGTGTGTGTGTGTGTGTGTGTGTGTGTGTGTGTGTGTGTGTGTGTGTGTGTGTGTGTGTGTCGTGTGTTGTGTGTGTTGTGTGTGTGTGTGTGTGTGGTGTGTGTGTGTGTGGTGTGTGTGTGTTGTGTGTGTGGGTGTGTGTGTGTGTTGTGTGTGTGTGTGTGTGTGTGTGTGTGTGTTGTGTGTGTGTGTGTGTGTGTGTGTGTGTGTGTGTGTGTGTGTGTGTGTGTGTGTGTGTGTGTGTGTGTGGTGTGTGTGTGTGTGTGTGTGTGTGTGTGTGTGTGTTGTGTGTGTGTGTGTGTGTGTGTGTGTGTGTGTGTGTGTGTGTGTTGTGTGGTGTGTGTTGTGTGTGTGTGTTGTGTGTGTGTGTGGTGTGTGTGTGTCATTTTATTTCTGTTACACTTTACAATAGTTAGGTCAGGACATGATAAATCTTGTTAAACATTACTGTGTTAATGGTAAAATTAACAATTGATTTGTTAGAGCAATGCTTGAAAAAGTGTGATAGGTTACGTTTTTTGCATGTAATGTTAGTTACTTATGTTGCCAAGTATGGAATTTGTTAATGATAGCAGTTTATTAGGGCTTATAAAGGTGTGTCAGGTTTGTCGTTTTGGACATTATTTTCTTAGTTCATGTTAGCTTTATTGATGTGAAACCTTTTACGTTAGAGTATACTCGTTGATCAGTATATAATTAACCAATGTTGTGGTAAATTTTGCTAATGTTACTATGTTAATGTAAAATTAGCATTGATATGTTTGAGAGTATGCTTCAAAAGTAAGAATAGGCTACGTTTCGCATGAATGTTAGTTTCTTTACTGGTGTTATGTGTGGAATTTGTTAAGGTTAACAGTTCGTTTCGCATGCTATGTTAGTTTCTTTACTGGTGTTATGTGCGGTACTTTGTTAAGGTTAGCAGTTTATTCGGTCTTAGGTGCTTTAGGTTTTATTCGTTGTTAAATTAATTTTCTTAGTTCAGATGATGTCATGTTAGCTTTATTAATGTGAAAACTTTGTTACGCGTTATCTTACTCGCTGAATTTTTGTATAAAGAACTTCGACTTTTAATGTTATGTTTACTTAAAAAAGGATACTCGAAATGATGACTTGAAATCAATAGAGTCATAGTCACCAACTGGAACAGGAGGGTTGAGTGGATGGTGGTTTGATTTACTGATTTACATGCTTTAGGGTATGTCAAAACCTTGACAATTTTAGTAAAAAATTTGACCTTAATCAATAGATCAATAGATAATAGATCATATGATCTAGCAATAGATCAATAGATCACAAATGGACAGGAGGGTGACGTGATGGTGGTTTGATTTACTGATTTACTGCTTTAGGGTATGTTAAAACATAACAATTTTACTAAAAAATTTGACCTTAATCAATAGTAATAGATAATAGATCAATAGATCAATAGATCAAATAGATCACAAATGGACAGGAGGGTGAGTGGACTGGTGGTTTGATTTACTGATTTACTCGCTTTAGGGAATGTAAAACATGACAATTTTAGTAAAAATTTGACCTTAATCAATAGATAATAGATCAATAGATCAATAGATCATAGATCAATAATCAATAGATCAATGGTCAGGAGGGTGAGTGGATGGTGGTTTATTTAGTGATTTACTGCTTTAGGGTATGTAAGAAACGTAATTTTTTACGTTTTAAACATGAAAGCATTAATTTTTTTTAAAAACAAAAAGTTTAAAGCAAAAAAAAAAAAAAAATTAATAAAAAATAGAAAAAAAAATTAAAAATTAAATAAAGTTAGAAAATTAAAAAAATTAAAAAGTTAAAATAAAAATTAAACAAAGTATAAATGTAAAATAAACTTTCAAAAAATAAAGTTTAAAAGTAATTTAAATAAAAAAAAAAAAATATGAAAAAATAAAAAAATAAAAAAATAAAAATAAAATAAAGTTAAAAAAATAAATTTAAATAAAAAATAAAAAATAAAAAAAAAAATAAAATATAAGTTAACACAAGTATAAATGTAAATAAATCATAAAAAAATGGTAAACAGTATATGTATGTTCAACTTAGGAAAAAAATTATATTAGTTACGTTTATAAATAGAAAATGAGATTTGAAAATAGAAATGTTAGTCTTCAACATTTAGAAAGAGCGGTTATCTTTGCAAGATGCAATGCAATATACGACATGTACATGTTAGAACAGAAGCAGTTATGTAAACAGTAATGATATTGTATTATTAAATGAATGTTTAACTAGGGCGGCAACGCACCGGCTCCAGCACCGTGGCCACTACAAATCTGAATTCTTCTCAGACTCCTCTTCATTCTTCTTCCTTCTTCTTTCTCCTTTCTTCTTTCTTCCTTTCTTCATCCTTTCTTCTTCTTTCCTCCTCCTTCCTCTGTTTTGCATTCCAAGCTTTTCTTTCTTCTTCTTTTTTCAAGGGGGACCCCCCTCCGCGGGGTCCCTGGATCGCGAACCGAATCCGATTCCCACTCCGTCTCCCGTCTCAGACTGCAGACTCCATTCTCGTTCACTTCTCTGAGTTTCAGTCTTTTATGATCAATTTAATTTTTTTTTGTGGGCGCGTTCCGCTCCCCAGGGGGAGGACGCAGAGGAACGTATTCTCGTCTCCGACGAGATTGCGTCATATATAGCTCACATCCAAATTTTCACTCCGATTACGAACACTTCGATTTTTTAAGAGGGGTGGGTCCCTTGGGGACCTTCACGGGGACGTAACTTCGTAATATCGAATGGGTGTATCATCTAACACTCCCTCCAATTTTTAGCTTGATACGATAACTCTAACTTATATAGATATATGTCGGAGCATGCGGCGCGGTGCGGGGCGATGCGGTGCGGTGCGGACCGTGCGGTGCGGACTCGGAAATCGCAGAAGGAGACGCAGAAGGGTTTTAAAAAAACACAACTCAGAAAGTGATCCCCTTCGGGATCACTTCTTCGACGTAATAAAATAATAAATAATAATGTGTATGTGTATGCACACGCGCGCGCGCGTAATAAAAAATAATACAAACAAAGACAAACCTTTGGTTTGTCTGTTTGTCGGATTGACAGCCCTTCGGTGTCAATCCTCCATATAACCCTAATATATCTCTATTATTTATATAGAAAAAGTTTGGTTCGGAAGTTGTCCCTTACTACAGCGATTAATCGAATGTTTATTAATTAATTATTTTCTTTCGATTACGTTTTTCAATGTAATAAACCAGAGCACGTAGGAAGACGATTTAAAGATCGATTTAGGGGTAATCGATCACGATAAATCGATTGGAACCATCAATGATCTACCGATGCATTTAAAAACTTCTAGAACTAAAAGCCCCTTTGGGGGCTCCCCCGCTTTTTGGGGGTTAAAATCCTTGAGTTCAGGCTCAAACCTCGAAGTCGTTTCTTCGACTTAAATTCGGTCTCACGACCTTGAAAACCTAGGCTTGACAAGTCAAGGCTTGAAAAACCCAATGTTGCAAATGTTGCTTGCACATTTGCAGACATTTGCAAATGCAACATCCTGGTTGCAACTTCGGCCGTGACCTTGGCGCGTCAGTTGTCTAGTCTTATACTGTATATATATATATATATTATTATTATATATATATATATATATATATATATTATATCTATATATATTTGTATAGTATATATATATATATATATATATATATATATATATGTGAATGCACAAAAAAAATGCAGAACTTAAAAAATTTGAATTTTCAGGAGAGGTTGGAGAAGTTTTTGCTTTTCGCATAGAGACATATGTGTTTTGTATTATATACTAGAATGAATTTACAAAGTTATCCGTATCAGCTTGTGACTTAAAACCTTTGTATCGAAATTTTGATATTTATATATGTTGACATTTGAAATAAACTAATAAAATTTGGACTGAGTCACTCTTGATTGTGCAGGCCACGATATATTATATATATATATATATATTATATATATATATATATAATATATATATATATATATATAATTATATATAATATATTATATATTATATATAATATATATATATATATATTTATATTAACTCATCCGGTGGGAAAAGATCAAAAGTTTGATAAATTTCACCGAAGTTGAGAGATAAACAGAATAGCGCCAAATCAAACGCCGGTTGCCACGATACACGGAAGCATGCCAAATGTGCGTTCTAGAAAGTTAAAAAATACATGAAGGGAGTGTGTTCTAGACTTTATCAGTGGAGTATGTATAAGACTGAGGATAGCGGTTACGTCTGAAGTTAGAAAGTTGGACAAAGAAAAGATGAGACTGTGGAAAGCTGAGTCGCTCGAGCTCTTCTCAGAAGAGGAAGTATATGACAAAAGTGGTTTCAGAAGAGCAGTGCCATTGTAATGGAAATAAAATAAGGGGGGTGATGTAATAGTTCGACGTCAAGAAATAGATTAAAGAGACTTAGTGAGAGAGGAGATATGACTAGCCGAAGCGCTTAGACTCCACCTTTTAAGGAGTACAGTTTGTGTGGAACCACCCCAGGTATGTGATGAATACTCTGCCTATAGAGAGCAAATGTGGTGGTGATTAAAAGTTCTGAAGTCGCCTTAAAATTTCCAACCTCGTAGAAGCTGATGGGTCAAGGGAGATGATGCGATCCTTCCAATTAAGTTTAGGAGAAAAGGGAACACCAAGAATCATTTGAGATTAGAAAAAGATTTGAGTTTGTGTGTTTTCTAAGATGTTTTATCAGTGTGAAAGATTATGTTGTAGACTGGGTGAGGGAATTAGGTTTTTGAATTGACGTTGAACAACCATGTTTTCTTTGCCCCATTAGAGATACTAGA
>JABUQX010014031.1:12500-22696 GCA_015478945.1 Trachelipus rathkii
GTTATATTATTATTTCCTATAGCATCTCTTGATGGTAGAGTCTTTATTATCTAAGTGAATACATTGTTGATATGTGTCGCCCTGTAGGTGAATGATCCGTATTAGGTATGTGTGATGTGTCGCAGTCACTCTAAGAGTGTCATTTAACAGAGTTGATCGCTATTGAGATCGATGCTATACAGATGATCTAAAATTCATTCAGAACTACGTGAGCACTATCGCTACATTCTCACACTAACTCCACACTCCTCGCACACCCTAACTGCGACGCGTTACTATTCTCCCACACTCTTACATACGCTCCATCTCTTTACACACCACACCGCTATTTCTTCTTCTCTTATAGCTGTTGACCTTGACTACTAATTTGATATTACCTACCTCATTAGCTTTGTTTATTGATATGTTATGACTACATCATTCATCTATATGGCCGTACTACCCCTCCTATTGTCGCTCATACATCCTACTACTCACACACACACACTACTCACCACACATCACAATAACACACTACACACATCACACACACCTAGTTCAGGCGCTCCGTTTCTCGATACCCGTCAGCTGCCTTTGCTACACCGTGACCCGCTTTCTCTCGCGCTGCCGCGCGCCGCACCACCGTTCGCGCGTTGGGTATACTCGTTTCGTCTTTCAGTCTCGCTACGTGATCATTGAGGAGAGAGGAGTTATATTCACGCTATATATACTCTCACCATCATCTTATTATTACGCACTATAGTGATATATAAATTATCCGGATGGAGATCTAGAATACTCAGAAATAACGTGCCCTACCATAGCGATATAAACGTGTCTATAACACGTGTGATCGACGTGCATGTCAACGAATAGAGAGTATTAACTGACCAGTGCTGGCGTGCCATGTACTATTCAGTTGACTTATGTTGAATTACTATGTTTTTATACACAGTATAAATGAAGGCGTGCTATAAGGTCGTGTGAGTCTTCAAAAAATACGAACTAGATAATCAAATAAACTCTCTTCACTTCCATATGCATTATGCATTGGTGTGAACTTCATAGGTGTAGATGGGCTGATTGAGGATTCGCGGTACACAAGGGACTATCGAGATAAGTTAAATCCTTTAGTTCACGTGTAATACTCCTTCTATTGTGTGATTTCTGTGCTGTATAGATTCGTGCTTGGGTATAAAATGAATATTGTATAATGTTTTCTCTGACAAATCTAATGCACATTCTCAGTATTATTATCTATCCTCTATCATGTAGATATCATGATTAGAGTACTTAGGTGGCATACTCCGGAGGTATTATATATTACAATAGTCATATTTTACTAAATATATATATAATCTATACTCATTGTGACATAAGCATACTCATAAAACCCTCTCAACGATAGAAGATAAAAAGTCGATATCATAGTACCTATATATACTTTATATATAGTTCATTACTCAGTGCATCAATGGTATCTTAGGGTCTTTATATCATTAAATACTGATTATTCCATCTCCCCTCCCCCACTAGTATTTAACTCACCCTTTACATATTAAATACTATACTACATTATATAACTCTAGTTACTAAAGAACGATTACTTACACGCACATTTAATTCCAATTTAACATCAATACTCACTTCTACTGTGAAATTACTGTAATATTCTAGTTCATCATAGGAATATATCCTTCGCACTAAGTAATACAACTATTGGACCTAGTAATAAATACCAGTAGGTGATGCTGTCGTGTTTTATTTAAGACATCTGGGACTACATGTTTACTCCTCATATACGTGAATACTTTCAAAATTATAATATTAGATTTATACCTATTCTCACTCACACTGTCAAATAACGTTCCTCCTATGATAATAAATAATTTCTAGACACAGGACATCTCTTAGTCATTATAACACCTTATATTTGAACCTTAAATACGAACATTTTGAAATTAGTTCTTTGTGATATAACTAATTCTATTCTTGACGGATCTCTGGTTACGGTATTGCCTGTATTGATGATTATAGGTCACTATATAATATTATATGTAGCTTAACAATGTTATTTTTCACTGATAGGGTAGTGAGTAGTCGTTAGGTATACAAGTGAATAGGAGCACGCAAGGTATCGTTATATATATACTTCATTGTAGGAATTGAGAGTAGTAGAGAAGTAGAAGAGAAGAGGAGAGATAGAGAGAAGTGAGAGATAAGATAGTAGAGATAGTAGGAGAGGAGAGATTTTAAACAATCGACATGAAGTCACAGCTTAAACAGTAGCACGCTTACAACACAACACAACAACAACACACAACCATTAACACGAGCAAAACAACAATGACAACAACACAAGCAACGAGCAACAACAACAACCATAACAACAACAACCCATGACCAACAACAACAACAACAACAACATAAACAAACAACAACAAACACAACAACAACAACAACAACACAACAAACAACTACAGGATCAAGAATCAGAGTCAAACCAATTACACACTGAAGCAAAAATAATTTAAAGAATTTTTCATCTTAAAACATTACTTGCACCCTTAAGAATGAAAACAGTAATTCAATAAGTGGGGGGATCACTATCACAGTGTAACAGTAAGCTTTACTGCTTACTTGCTTATGCTTACTGTTTACAGCTTTACTGTCTTTACAGCTTAGCTGCTTATATAATTAATCATCTACATTTATATTAATTCACGCATGTCTTAACAAAATTATTTCATTATTAATTAATATATATTATATGCTATTAGTTTATATTATTATTATATTATTATTAATTATTGTTATTATTACTTATTATCTATTTATTATTATTATTATTATTATTATTGATTATTGTTATCACTCTGTTTGGTTATAATTATTATCTATTAATTATCGATGGATATAGAAATCAAATTATTCTTTTACTTACATCAATCGTAAACACACAACCAACACCACACACACACACACTACACACAACACACCTACAAACACACAACAACCCAACACAACCACACACACACACCGGACACACACACACAAAACACACACACCACACACACACACACACACCACACACATATATATATATATATATTATATATATATAATATATATATATTATATATATATAATATTATAATATTGAGAGAGAGATTACAACAAGTCATTCCAAATGCATATTTTCATATGGTGACTGATAATTTTTTTATTTTATTATTAATTTTATAATTACATATATATTTATATATTATATATATATATTATATATATATTATTATATATATATATATATATTATATATATATATATATATTATATATAATTTAATATTATATAGAGCAGAGATTAACACACGTCATTCAAATGCATATTTCATATGGTGACTGATATTTTTATTATTATTATTTATTATTATATTATTTAATATTATTATTCTTATTATTATTTATTATTTAATTTAAAAAAATTTTTATATTAATTTATTTATTTTATTATTATTATATTATTATTATTATTTATTATTAACTATTTATTATTGTATGAGTTTTTAACTCTGGAGTTATTTTCTGGTCACGTAAGTAAGAAACATTTCTCTTCTTCTTCTTCTTCTTCTTTTTTTTCTGCTTCTCAATCTCACAACAACCGCTATAGCCGACCTAGCAAAAACGCAAGAAACAGAACGACGCCAAACAACAACGTCATTCCATGCGACATCATCTACACCAACAACAACAACAACAACAACTCATTAAACATCATCTACAACATTCACATTCACATCCTCATCAACAAAACAATGCCACCCACCATTCACATTCTACTTATAATAAAATTAAAAGAAACTTTATAAAAAACATCTGAGGCCGATGAAACTTAGAGTTATTACAATCAGAATCAAGACAATAACAACCACAACCATGAACACCATCTACGCTCACAACACAACCACAACAACAACAAACAACACAAAACAACAACAACAACAAAACACCCACAACAACAACAACACAAAAACAACAACAACAGCTTACAAACAGAATCAACACAACAACAACAAACAACAACAACAACAACAACAGCTTCAACATCAGAGTCAAGCCAATTACATACTGAAAGCAAAAATAAAATTTAAAGAAATTTCATTAAAATTTACTTGACCCTTAAAGCAATGAAACAGTAAATCAATAGTGGGGGAACACTATCAACAGTGTGAACAGAAAGCTTTACTGCTTTACTGCTTTACTGCTTTACTGCTTTACTGCTTTACTGCTTTACTGCTTTACTGCTTTACTGCTTTTAATTAATCATATACATTTATATTATTCACTCAGTTTAGAAAAATTTTTGTCAAGTTTCACAATCAGTAATTAGGATTTGTTATATTATTATTATTATTATTATTATTATTATTATTATTATTATTATTATTATTATTATTATTATTATTATTATTATTATTATTATTATTATTATTATTATTATTATTATTATTATTATTATTATTTAGAAAGTGGAAACGAACGTGTAAATAGAAATCATAATTATTTATTTTATCTGCATCCGAATCGTAAAACATACGTTTTTACTTACTTGTGATTGATGATGCAAGCTTAGCTCAATTCCAATCATTGTGATGCGGAAATTATATATGTTTCCCTTATTATTATTATTATTATTATTATTATTATTATTATTATTATTATTATTATTATTATTATTATTATTATTATTATTATTATTATTATTATTAATTATTACTATTTATTATAGTAGTATGGTTTTTAACTCTGAATTTTTCTGTCCGTAAGTGAACTTCTTCTTCTTCTTCTTCTTCTTCTTCTTCTTCTTCTTCTTCTTCTTCTTCTTCTTCTTCTTCTTTTTCTGCTTCTCATTCTTCACAACAGTCCATGAAGGCGAATCTACACCAGCAACATCGCAAGAAACAGAACGATGCCTGACAACAGCGACATTCCATGTGACAGCAGCTACACCAACAACAACATCCGCCACAGCCGCATCAACAAAACAATGCCAACCACCATTCACATTCTACTTATAATAAAATTAAAAGAAACTTTATAAAAAACATCTGAGGCCGATGAAACTTAGAGTTATTACAATCAGAATCAAGACAAAAACAACCACAATCCATGAAACGGCATCTACGCTTACAACAACAACAACAACAACAACAACAACAACAACAACAACAACAACAACAACAACAACAACAGCAACTCATGAAGCAGTATTTAATCACCCCAGACCTAAGCACATGCGCTCCAGCACACGTGAGCCCCGGAGGGGCTCACGCCCGAGCGTTCGTTCATTACGAAGTCATGAACGCATGGGAGTTGTTATTCACATTCACACCCCCGCACACACACACACACACACACACACACACACACACACACACACACACACACACACACACACACATTAACATGCAAATGTTCAACATTAAATATATTTACAAGGCTGATAAATATGTTTACAATGATATCAAGTATAAATATTTCTGTGTTGATGTTAAATAAATAAATAACATTACTCCAGGCTTTCACAGAACCTTTATAACGATCTAGAGCATTAAGCAGGTCACATTGGAATCAACACTGACTGACATTGCTCTATATACCTCTCCAGGGGTTCAAGACCGCTTGAAAGGATGTAAGTATAAATGCATTCTGCAAACATTGGCCATTTTTCTGCATATTTAGTTTCAACAGCAGACATTCTCCCTATCCAGAGAGAAGTAAACTTTTCAGGGGGCATCTATAAAACATACTAGGCTTTATTAAAAGGTGCTTTGTCCTGACTAAGTTTGTTTCATACTACAGCGTTGTTGTTATTAGGCAGGAATACATGACTTTCCATCTGATATGGTTTGTTCGTACGTCGTATTCTGTATACCTTTTTCTGATTGGTTGAGAGAAGAATATCATTTCATTCAGGGACTGTTTCCACTTGAGCTTCATCAGTAAGAGCTTACTCGTTGTGGTGACATGATGGCATCTCTCTCAACCTGTACACTTGTTGATGGCGTCTTTACGAGATCCTTCGTTATTCCCAACGCTGTGACATTCATATTTAATCGTAGACCGTGTGGAAAGCAATACATTGCTTGTATTCAAGCCGTAAGATCAAATAACATGCCACTGATCATTTCTGTTGAAGAATTCACACGGATTATTGAAGCCGCAGTAGCATGGTTGAAGGGTAAGTGTGTTACTGATGATGCTTCGTATCGTAGTGAAATATCTATTCGTGAAGACAATAAGAGAGGAGCTAATAGAATAGTTGCTGATTTCTCATCACATCTCAATATTAAAGGTATTGATGTACGCACTACTGGCAACCCATCGATTGCTCGAGCTTTCATGCATACATCTTTCGGCTTCTCAATTCACCATCTGAAAATATTACAGCTTTGATTAAAATGAAAAACGAATTAGCAGTCCATCTTGACGATGTTGCTATTCTCGAGGACTTAATACATATAGCTCACGGAGTAATCTACGAAATTTACACTGAAGTACATGGTCTACCGTACAACGAAGTATACAGGAACATGTTAATGGCCATCAACCCTGAAAAGTTTACTTCTCTCTGGATAGGGAGAATGTCTGCTGTTGAAACTAAATATGCAGAAAAATGGCCAATGTTTGCAGAATGCATTTATACTTACATCCTTTCAAGCGGTCTTGAACCCCTGGAGAGGTATATAGAGCAATGTCAGTCAGTGTTGATTCCAATGTGACCTGCTTAATGCTCTAGATCGAAAGGTTCTGTGAAAGCCTGGAGTAATGTTATTTATTTATTTAACATCAACACAGAAATATTTATACTTGATATCATTGTAAACGTATTTATTAGCCTTATATATATATATATATATATATATATTATATATATTTCATTAAGTGTTTTTTAAACGATATCTGTGTAAACATATTTATCAGCCTTGTAAATATTTTCGATGCTAAAAATTTATATGTCAATGATTATTTAGTTTCCGAATACATGATGAAAGCTTTAAAATAAAAACGTATTTTACTATCCTTTTTCCTTATATATTATATATATATATATATATATATATATATATATATATATATATATATATATATATATATATATATATATATATATATATATATAATATATTATATATATGCTTTTCTCGGATCTTATCTCTTAGCTCCAGGGGATAAAAGAAAGATCCGGATTTCTTGACAAAATAAATTTTACTTTACTTTATTATTATTATTATTATTATTATTATTATTATTATTATTATTATTATTATTATTATTATTATTATTATTATTATTATTATTATTATTATTATTATTATTATTATTATTAGTGAGTTAGATGCCATTTCAATGTGGCTATTCCCGTGTAGGCTTTTCTAAATACTGAAGTTTGAATTTTTTTTTTTCGTTCGACGATAATATATTATATATATATATATATATATATATATATATTTTTTTACAGTTTTTTTTATATAATATATATATATATATATATATATATATATATATATATATATATATTATATTATATATATATATATATTAAGTGACCAGATTTCTTGTAGTTAAAATCGGTGACATCACTATATAATATATATATATATATATATATATATATATATATATATATATATATACCATTATATATTTTATATATATATAACGTATTTAATATATATATATATATATATATATATATATTATATATATATACGGTATATTTTACCTTCAGTTACAGTATTTTTCTCTAGATGAAATTTTCTTCAGCAATTCTGGAGACGATTTAATTAAATTGTAGAACTCCATTCCTGTCTGATCAAAATTTATTTTGGTAGTGAGAATTTCTTTCAGAGTTTGAGGTTTAAGTGGGTTTTTTTCAGAAGTCCAGGTCTTATTTACTTGAGAAAACGCACGTTCTGCGGAGGCATTTGTTCCAGCAAGACAAAGGATATATTGAACTAATGCCGACAAATGTTGAGAAATATTACGATTCTTAAGGACAGTAAATACTTCCACCCACCGTTTGTCTGTTACTAGATTCGAAGCATTCCATTCGTCTACTTTCCCGCCTATTTATTTGGTCGAACACGTAAACTCGTCAAACAAATCTGAATCATTCTTGTGGTCAAAAACCTCTTTTTCTGACGCAAAATCCATTGTTTTTTCAATTTGTGACCAACCTCTGGGTTTTCTTAGGCGAAATCCAATCCATAAATTCAAAATTTGAAATGTAACTGACCACTGATCCAAGTACTTCAAACAAGTATCATAAAAATCCACAACTATTTTCTTTACGGTCTTTACCTCAGAAGAATTTACTCCCTCTTCTACAAGCTTGCTAAGTAGCCCTCGAACCGAATGTGGTAAAAACACAGGGTCTTCTCTCGACTGTAATGTTTCTTTCATATTGGATATTTCTAGCAATACTTCTTCTACGGCTGAAATATTGTCTCCTTCAATCTTCATAACAACTTTGTGAAAAGAAGCTGTCTGGGAATGAAGGAAATGAAGCCATATTTCAGCATGGGGATTTTCAAAAAACATTTTTCAAACTCTGATTTTTCGATAACAGGCATTATTGTTACCCAGCCTGTTGTTCCTTTATCCAAGGTTTGATTATACTCAATGCTCAAACAATAGCAAATTCCTTAAGCTCCTCTACTCGAACGGTATAAATGTAAAAATACGAATAAATTTTTACAATTACAGCTTCAACATCAACAGGGAGGCAATCGCTACCACATTGCACTGCGTTATGCAGAATATGAGAGAAACATCCTATTCCAATTAACTCTCTGCCCATGAAGGTATTCAGTTTTCTAAAAATGTTATTTACTACTTTTCTTGCATGGCCCCCAAATTTCAATTTGTTTTATCGCCACAAAAACCAACTACTTTTTTTTTTTTTTTTTTTTTGTGCAAATCATAATTTTTAATTTAATTTATTAAATAATTTAAGACTATGGCATATATATATATAATATATATATATATATATATTATATATATATATATATATATATATATATTATATATAATATATATATATATATATATATATATATATATATATATTAATTGGCAGTGGTAGCGTGTACGTTGATACCATTTAAAGACGGTAAAATATAGAAAACGGAGAACAACGGGTTTTTTTTTTTTTTTTTTGTTTTTAAAAAGTTAAAAAAAAATTTTTTTTCTTTAATTTTTTTAAAAAAAAACCCGAAAAAAAAAATTAATTAAAATTTATTTAAAATTAATAATAATAATAATAATAATAATAATAATAATAATAATAATAATAATAATAATAATAATGACGAAGGTGAGCTGGGTAATGATAATAGTAGTAATAATAATATAATAATATAAATAATAATAATAATAATAATAATAATACTAATAATAATAATAATAATAATATAATAATAACGACAGGGGGGTGAACAGCTGTTGTAGTAGTTGTTAGTAGGTAGTAGTAAGTAGTAAGTTGTTGTAGTAGTAGTAGTAGTCAGTAGTAGTATGTAGTTTTTAATAAGATTAGGCAGTAGTAGTTGTTGTAGTAGTAGTAGTAGTAGTTTTAAATTAAGCTAGAGGTAGTAGTAGTTGTAATAAGTCAATAATAATAACAGTCGCCAAATGCGGATGGAATGTCTTGTTGTAATCTCTCTCTCTCTCTCTCTCTTCTCTCTCTCTTCTCCCTCTCTCTCTCTTCCTCTCCTCTCCATTCTCTCTCTCTCTCTCCTCTCTCTCCTCTCTCTCTCTCTCTCTCGGTCTCTCTCTCTCCTCTCTCTCTCATCCTCTCTCTCCTCTCTCTCTCTTCTCTCTTCTCTCACGAGCCGTCATCCATCATCCTCCCCTGTCTCTCATCTCTCTCTCCTCTCCTCTCTCTCCCTCTCTCCGTCTCTCTCTCTCTCTCCCTCTCTCTTCTCTCCTCTCTCTCTCTCTTCATACTCTCCTCTCTCTCTCCTCTCTCTCTCTCTCTCTCTCTCTCTCTCTCTCTGCTCTTCCTCTCTCTCTCTCTCTCTCTCGTCTCTCTCTCTCTCTCTCCTCTCTGCTCTCTCTCTCTCTCTCTCTCCTCTCTCTCCTCTGCTCTCTCTCTCTCTCTCCTCTCTCTCTCTCTCTCTCTTCTCTCTCGTCTCTCTCTTCTCCTTCTTC
>JABUQX010014032.1:2500-10000 GCA_015478945.1 Trachelipus rathkii
ATCTATTCTTACAAATAGGTAAATCCTAGCATTTATGAGCTATTACATAAAATGAATACATAGTACATAAGGTGGAAGTGGATGAATATTTAAATTATGAGATAATATATCACAGATTATGTAATTTACTATAAAATATTAAGATAATCATCTTGAATGACTCTATAATAATACAAATTTACTATGGTCTTCCACCAAATCTTAATATAATATTTATTAAATATAATTATATATAAATATAAATTAAAATAGCTAAACATGAATAATATACGAGTACATAAAAATAATCTATAACAATAATATGTGCTCTAATAAGAGAGAGAGAGAGTGTATAAATAGTCAACAATTTTGAATATACATGAATTACGCATAAGCTTCTCTAACAATTCCACTCACTAACGATATGAAAATAGTCTCAAATCCTGATGTACCGTAAATAGTATCTGTGTGGTACATACGATCCTTATTCATCTCTGTTGCATCTAACATTCATAGAACATATTCTAATATATATTCATATCCTTTTACAATCATATAGTAATAACACATTTCTATTGTTGCTCACAGCATATCATCACTATAATCAGTGAACAATATCCTTAATTGCCTGAGAGTTACACTTATTTCCTTTATCACCTTACACATTTTAGCAAAAATCCTTTGAAACACTTGCTAGTATATATACTAAGTGCGTATTGTAAATCTTCATCTAAATGTGTTAGCAGATAAGTTACTCTCCTTATCGTGTACGATAAGTGCACGGAGTGACAGCGTAACGAGATATGATTATATATAGAAATTACTGAGATCATTGTGCTACTGAAATATTACTTATATGAGACTGTCATCTCCCTAGATTATGAATTAATATTTCTCAAATGGTAATAGTTGATGAGACGTACGTGTAGTGTGCAGATCGACGCGCTAGTATGTTTGTAGATCCTCTAATTGGCTTTATCAGAATACTTCAAATAAAAGATAAGACTCATTGCACTTTACCATCAGTGTATGTATACTGCGTGTTTTCGATAGTACACCTGTTCCTCGACATAGCACCTGTACACTTAGGTAAGACATTTAGATCGTGATTATACTAGTTCTTTTCATATCATAGGAGTGCTAAATTTTCATATGTGCACAGGAGGTAAACCAACCAGATACTGTTGGCTGTGTACGCAAAATACAACCTAATTCAGTGAGCATTCATCCTTGGTAGCAAAATTCACGTGCTCACATCATGCTCTATTCTTTCTGGACGAATATATATTTTTTTTATTGTTAGACGCACATTATTCGTTCAATACTTAAAGTGATTATAGAAAGTGATCTAGTATTTTGTTCCCACAACTTACTATGACATAAAACTTCATGAGATATCACCAAGTTGCGCATTGTATTTTCACAACGCTCCTGTGCTAATCAAGATTTTTATCACTCAATTAGATAATCGTGCTCTCACATATTACTTGAGACATAAATTTTTGACCTAACAGGTTTGAGAGTTATCAGCTTCTGCTCCACACAGAAAATTCACATTATTCGGCCTCCAAGTTTAATGACATAAATCGTATCTCACATTGTTTGTACATAGTCATACGAACTATGTTGTTCATTTGCTGTGCTTACGTAAACAAGCACCTATTCAACTTGAAACACTCTCAGTTGCTAAATATTCAACAAAAGTCTACTTGCGCGTTCTATTTCTACCGCCAATTAACTTCTCGTAGTATTCTGAGGGACACTTGCGCGACAGACCGAGAGTGTCTCCTCTTTTCTGTGTGCCTCTCTCATATAACACCAAGACTCACACTAACGGAGAATAATTACAAACATACATCTAGAGGAGGCGTACGTCTCACATTTTACCTACGAGACTTCATCTGTTTTGAATACCTCTCTTAGTGAGTGTGTGACCACTTAATACATATAACAAGCATATGCTACTGTGTAGTACACTTTTAGGAGTCTATTTCTCTTTTTTATAATTCACATAAATCTCAAAAATCTCAACGATAGATGACATAACAGAATAAGAGAAAAGACACATATGTTGTGAGTTGGGTTTAACAGAACTCTTATTTGCGGTGTGTGCACAGGAGGTGGGTCAGACACGAGAGCGCTGAACCTCCCACTCTCCTGGCTAAGAGCGCCTATGTACAGTGAGTATACATGATATATTATTCATAATTTAATTTTAAATCTGAACATCCGCAAAAATTGTAAATACGTAATGATAGATAAGAGCCCACATACTAACAAAATAAAGCATGTATTTAGCAAAAAACGTAATCAGTAAGGCACTTTAAGATACACAACGATTATATTATATAATATATTATATATATATATATATGATAATATAAATATGTAATATCTATATATATATATTATATATATATTATATATTAAATATAATATATATATAATATAATATATATATTATATATATATATTATATATATATATTAGCCCATACATAAATACAGATTGTAGTTATACATATTTATAAGATACTTGAGACTATTATTTTAATAAATATACTGGTTAAAACTATGTCATTATATTGGATAAATATATGATTTATCACTATACTTAATGGTAACTATAGATACATATATATATACTCAACTTGAAAAATACTGATACACTGATAATATAGAGCTACACTTATGTATTAACTATTATATACTAAGTAATATTATCATGATATAATATATATCATCGAAGATTTAATTCATAGTAAAATCATTACTTATCTGGGACTCAATATAAGTGAAGTATATTAATATATAATAATTAATATTAATATATGATATATTATATATATATATTATATAATATATATATATATATTATAGTATTATTAATATATAATAATATATATATTAAGGGAAAGAGAGAGAGATGAAAGAGAGAGATGAGAGAGAGAGAAGAGATGAAGATGAGAGTAGAGTAGTAGAGATGAGAGAGCGAAGAAGAGAATGAGAGAAGATTAGGATTAAGTAAATCCTAATATGTGTATATATATACTAAACGTTTACAATACATGATATCTATCAATGTGAGTTTATATTTATTAAATTATTCTTAAATACTGGTGAGGAAAATAAATTTTTACTTGAACACTTTATTCAAATATAATAATAATAATTATCATTTATTAATGGAGTAAATGTGAGGTTCTTGAATTATAATATAAAAATATAAAACATTAAAATTTAATATTTCTTTATGTTAAATGTATTGGTTTTTTATCATAAATTATATTTTGAGAATAAAGGTCAATAGATATATTACAAAAATAACTCTAAGTGATTCGAAGATCCTATCTAAAGTAGAAAAGTTATTAAATGAAGTATAAACATTTAAAATAACTCGAAAATGAGAGGAATAATCGTGTTGAAATGAGTAAATTTAATAAATTTAGATTACTACTATCTCACTATATACACTTTTGTGAATTTGTGAGTTCAGGATACTAACTGAGGTATCATCAATATACCTCATATTATATATGAGTAGGCGTCAGTATCTCTACAATAGTGTTACCTATTATCTTATATACTTTTACATAGTTGTAAAGAGGGCAAATAGTGAGTGAGAAAATCATTGTTAGATTCTCACATGAGGTAGAGATATGAAGAAAGAGCAACTACAAACGTTTAAGTGAAGACTAAATCCGACTCAACATATAATTGTATAAGAAATAATCATCATGAGTATTTTATTTAATAAAGATAATACTCTTTATTTCTAAAAGTTAAGCACTACTATAGTATTAGGAATCAATTAATATAGGAATTAAATGAAACTTAATGGCAACAATATTACTAGAACATAATATATGGTATAATATATAAAATAAAGGAATTAATAATCAACCATGAGAAATCTTACTTACGAGAAAGTAACATATATAATACACAAAGATTAAAAATAAACATGAGTAAATAAAAAAAAAATGTGTAATCAAAGTTATATTTATAATATATATTAGATTATATATATATATAATATAATATAATAATAATAATTATATGGTGTATATATATATCTATTATATTTTACATCATATATATATAATCTCATATATATTATATATATATATATATATTATACATATATCTTATTATATTAAATAGAGTAGTATAATCTAATATATATTATATAAAAATATATATATAGTATATAACTATTATATATATATATATATTATATAATTAATTATTATTATACTATTATATTATTATATTATACCAAATATACCTACATATATAGTTATATATTATATTATATATTATATTTAATATATATATATATATATCTATCTATATATAAATATTATATATATTAATAATATATATATATATATATAATATATATTATATATATAATATATAAACATTATAATTAATATTAATATTATAATATATTATATAATATAATAATAATAGTATATATATATATATAATTAACTATATATATAAATATTAATGTTATATAGTATATAATTATATTAATTAATTAATAATATATATATATTAATATATTATTTATATATATATATTATTATTATATATATAATAATTAATAATATATATATATAGTATATATTAATATATATATATAATATATATATTTATAAGTATAATATATATATTATATTTAATATAATATTAATAATATATATATTATATAATATATATATATTAATAAAATGTTAATAATATATATATATATATATACTAATATATATATATATAATATATAATATATATATATATATATTAATATATTAATATTTATATATATATATATGTATATTTAATTATAGATAAATATATTCATAAAATTATATTATAAATACAGCAATTGGAAATTTAAATATTTTCGATATACAAATATAATTAAGTCATAGCCAGCCCAGCTTTTTCACGAACGTTCTGGAGAAAATTGATTAAGACATACATATTATCAGTTAACAATTAAGCTTATTTCGGTTAAAAATTGCAACTCTAAATTTTGGAGATTCATACTAAAATTCAACTCCTATATTTATATATATTAGTTATACAAATTTAATATATAATTTATTATTAATACTATTTTATACGTATTTCTTGGTAATTGTGCTATAAATATACGCACTATAGATGTTTCGTATCGCTTCAAGTATTTTTTAATACTCTAATTAACCCAAATTTCCTTCTACCCTATTGTACATCAAAATTTTTGCACATATAAGAATTCTAACTTAGCACACTCTTTTCCCGCTTAGAGATACCTACTCACATATTCACCAAAATAATATATGACGAGTGATAATATATATAACATATATAAGTATTTTACTTTACATAATACTTGTCCTAAGCAAATTTTGTTCTGGTGAAAATAAATAACACACATTTTATTTATAATAATAAATATTTAAAGTTAATTATGCCTATTATGATTAGTCCTTAGAATTAATGTTTATAATATCTGCTTTTTTCAATTATTATTTGTGAGTATATAAGAAGATTATCTCTTATTTATATAAGTATATATTATATTATATATATATAATATAAGTATAATATTGATAAATTAGATAATCAAAGTGAGTATCTTTATTGATATTTGAGTATGTACTTACTAATTATTAACTAATAAATCAGGTTAAAATAGAGGCAAATTACACACAATGAAAGATAAATATTAAGAATAGATAATCGAAATTGATTGAGACATAAGGAAGTTAGGAGATAGAGTATCAGAGTAAGAGTAAGAGAGGAGAGTTAGAGAGCGTAAAGAGTAGAGAGAGAGCAGATGGAGGAGAGAGAGAGAGAGAAGAGAAAAATGGTTTAGCTAGCATTTATATATAATGTAGAGAATAATAACAACCTACGTTGTTCTGGAGTAGTGGTCATCATCCCTCACGATATAATGATGCTAATACATTAATATATTATTATATATATAAAGAATAAATTACGGGTTTCGTCTAAGCCTGAGATTCTGTAAAGTACTTTCTGTGATGATCCTTTTTTATGTAGCTTTGCATATTCAATTATTAGCTATTTAAATATATATAATAATTACTATCATAAAGAAAACTTCTTGTATTTTAGCAATATAATATCATATTATTATATATATATAATTAATAATACATTTATTATTATATATTATATATATAATATATATAATAATATATAAGTACATATATATTATATATATATTATATATTTGATTATATATATATATATATATATTATTAATAATATTTATATAATAATATTATATATTATTAATATATAATATATATCATATTATATATATATCTATATTATTAGTGTAGAAGTTTGTGTGTGTGTTTAGTGCTTGTTCTGCATGTGGCACTATATAATAAAGCTCAGTGGCAGACCTATCAAAGGGTAAGATAATAACACATAGAGCATTTTATAATCATAGCAGTTCGTAATAAAAGCAGTGAATGATATATATATAAATTATTAATATGTACTACTCAAACTTCATTATAATATAGATAGTCATACTCACATATTGTATAATATATAATGTGTAATTCCGTGCTTTTATCATTTTGAGAGAACAATATATATATATATATATACAATTTAAAAGTATAAATCATGGTTGTAGTGCCGTTGATATGTATGATATGTTATATAATATAGCTTATTGTATGTATTGTGTGTGTGTGGTAGTAGTTCTCTACTTATTACTATACTATAAAAATTATTTAGATTATTATACCCAAATAGAATATATCTTATCCCTCATTATTATATTTCCTTTTTCTAAGACCTTTACATTTATAATGTATAAAACTTAGTATTAAATACTTTGTTTAAGATAAGCTCAATACTTTATATTAATTTGCTTGTTACTATACTAACTCGTCCCTTAACTTTAATACATCACTCACTACTACTATGACGATACAAAGATGCAACCATATACTATAACTACTTTCAACTAACCATATGTACATCTCAAACCACTTAGAGTAGACTATATATCATATAATATATATAATATATATATATATATATATATATATTATATCATATATATATAATATATAATATTAATAATATATATTATATTATATAAGAATATACCATTTTATTTAACTACTCTCCTGCTGGATTTCGATCGCTCAGAAGTCCTCGAGCTGTTATGATAGTAAGCTAATAAGTTTTGAACTATAACTTACAACTACACGAATGAAATAATATAATATGAATAATAAGGTATAAATAATTAATTATATATATATACTCAATTTATTATTAAACTTAATTGTATTAGAAGAATACTTTAACCATCCCAAATGATATAATATAGTAGTATATATATATAGTATATATATATATATAATATAGTATATATTAATATATATATTTATAATATATATATATATATATATATATATATATATATATATATATATATATATATATATTATATATATATATATTATATATTATA
>JABUQX010014032.1:17500-27043 GCA_015478945.1 Trachelipus rathkii
TTATAGTAACTAATTTTATTGATCCCTATATATATATACTTTAAAGTATCAATTATTATTATTAATATATAATGGTAGGATACTAATACTTCAATGATGAAAAGTATATTAAATATGTATATAATTAGTAAAAATAATTATAAATCATAATATATGAAATATATATTTAATATAATTAAATAATATTTAAAAATTAAGTAATTAAATTAATTTAATAATAAGTTTTAATATTATAATAATATTTTACTACTAAGGTAGGATAAAATATATATGTTAATTATTACTATAATAAACTACTTATATTTATATTATTAATAATATTATAAAATATATAATATAAAATGTACAAAAAAAATTAATATATAATATAATAGAAAATAAATAATAATAAAATATTCATTTTATATTATATAATTATATATTATAAATATATATAGAAAATAGTGAGTAGTTGACGTATTGTTTTAGGATATTATTATAAGGAGTATGAAAAACATTTAATATAGAAAGTCTATTCATTCTATTCAATGGGTATAATATGTAATAA
Organism: Trachelipus rathkii; assembly: GCA_015478945.1. Lineage (NCBI taxonomy): Eukaryota > Metazoa > Arthropoda > Malacostraca > Isopoda > Trachelipodidae > Trachelipus > Trachelipus rathkii. The sequence continues at coordinate 18,048 of JABUQX010014032.1, forward strand.
AGATTAAGAATAATCTTAAAATTCTCAATATATAATATATTCATAATATATAAAATATTTAATTAATTATATTTCATAATATATAAATATATTATTAATATTAATATATAAATTTATAAATTTTGATATAAATAAACTTTTAATTAATCTTTATTTATTTTAAATATCTATATTCTTACTAATTAGTTATACGGTATTAATAAATATATATAATAATTATTAATTATAAATTATTATACTAATATAATAATTATTATACCAATTATATATTATATATATTATTAATATATAATATATAGTATTATAAAATTAAATATGTTACTTGAATATTCGTAGAACATTTTTCTTTTATAGGCCATTATATAATATCTTAGTGCACCAAGATTACGAAAAATTTTAATCAAGATTATATAAAAATAATTAGTTTTATATACCTTATATAATATTTTATATGATATTACCTGTATAACTAAGTTAGGTATATTTATTCCTTATCATTATACTTATCCCATAAGGTAGATTAAACCTGTCAGTTTGATCATATAAATAATTAATTACTTCTTAGTACCCAAGACATATTACATTATATGTTGATAAACCTTCTGAACTATGTCGTGCGTTATTATTTAACAGATTATTATTCACCACACTATCAGTTAATATATATAATTAAATTTTCAAAATTAGTAAGTTAAAATTATTATGCTATGTTATCTTTATTGATCAAAAAGCACGAAGCTGGAGCTTATTGACGAATGTTTGAAGATTTAGCTACTGATTAACTATGTTATATATAGAAGAATTTTTTTTCGTAATAATTCTCTTCGGGCTATAAGTTACCATCTTATTTTCAAATTTTAAATATAATGGTAGGCAGGAGGCTGAAACCCCTTCCATATATTTCTTTTTCCTTACCTCGGGTGAACGTATTATGTTTTTTCGTTATTTAAAATTACATTATACCACCTACACCACCTTTGAACATCGATAGAGAAATGTGGTGATAATAGATATAATTAAATATATAATAATATAATATATGATATTATGAAATTATATATAATATTTTAATTATATTATATTATATATTTTCTTTAATTATATAATTATCAGTAGAAATAATATATTTTATTATAGAGTGGAGATCAAGAGTATTATATGATATATATATGAAAAATAATATAGATTGAATATGTTATATATTATATATTTATGGTAATATATATTATATTAATACTATATATAATATCTATTTATATATTTGCACTTATATAAATTTTGTTCTTAAATATACTTATACTATATAGGTTTTAATATAATAAAGACTATTTAATTTATATATATGTATATATAATAACGATAGCTTTATATAAGGCATATTATAAATATGTAGTAGTAAAGTGATATAGGATAGAGTATGATAAGTGTATGGGTATAACGATTAGAAATTCTATTATATAATACATATTATAGGTATTATATAGTGTATTATGACTAAACGTTAATTATTGTTAGTTTAAATTATTATAATTAATATAAATTATACGTTATTTAATAATATTATCTATGTATTAGTTGATTTCTTTATTGCCGCCGTATATGATTGATAATTTGTGGGGATTGATTATCCCTTATGTATTACGATTAAATATTAATATAATATAATACCATATTGTAATATAGTGATTTATTAATATATCTTTAATAACTCTATATTATATTATTATTTAGGTTTATTAATATATCTTATTTTATAAGTTTATGATTATATATATATGGTTAAGTATATATTATTTATATATATATTATATATATTATTGTAATTTAGGTTTATATTTTAATATTATTATTAAATATATTTATTGTTTAATTTATATAAATATAATATCTATATTATATTACTATATATACTGTTATATCGTGTTACTTTCAAAGTTCGGTTTCTCTACTACCAACTCTTACTAGTTTAATAACCTTTCATTATTTTATTTTTATTTGAATGAGATAGTATGGTTATGTATATTATATAGTATTTATTTATAGTATATTTAGTATTAATGTATTAATGTATATAGTTATATATATATTCAAACTTTTTTATATATGTAAATATATGGTAATTAATAAGTAGTAGTTGTTTTAGCTTAACTTCATTAGTAGTCATGTAAATTATAGTATGATATATATTATCATTATTTTTTTAATTTATATTTTTTTTTATATTCCTAATGACGACAGTTATTTCCCCTTTAATTATATATATATATATGTACCTAATGTCTATTATTTCCCTATATTGTATTTACATTTAATGAATTCAACTCAGCTTTTCTTTATTATGCTCTAGTGTTATATATGTTATTAATTAGTCGTAGTAAGCTCTCTAGTCTATTTAAAAAAGATGTTAGAATATTCCTACCTTTATTTTTTAGTCATTGGTCCCTTGATCTCTAAGTATTTCTTTACCAATAAAGTGTTCAATCCATTTTATTTATTATTTTATTATGATCATTTTCGATCATAATCGTATTTATATTTTATTTTTATTTCTTGTAGATATTAATATAGTTTATTAACTCTTTCATCCATAATCAGATATATTGTATATTATATTTTATTAATAGTCATTATATATTATATATAATACTAGTTATTATATCTATGGGGATATAACATAGGGGTATTATTCCTATACTACAGTGATCCTTTGTATTTATATAATAATCTCTCCTAACTATCCCCTCTTGTTTTATTCTGCACTCCTTTTATAGTTATTACGCATCAGAGATCTAATGTTAGGAATAGGTCTATTCTTGAACTTCTTATATATATTTCTCTGACTCATTGTTATTAAATTCTTTTTATATTATATATATTATACTATATATATGAATTAAATTTAATAAATAAATATAGATTATACATGTTTATTGCTTTATGTTTCAAAAAAATAAATGGACATTTTTGTCCTAATAGATGTTCTCTGTGATAAAACTATTCACGAAGACATCCTATCTTTTTTTCTTTTATAGCGTTCCTTTTAAAATATCATTATATTTACTGGCTATACTACGTATAAGTCATATTATATTTATATTCGCATGTACGTCTTAATTAGTTACCTCTTACATATATTTTAGTATTTATATTTGATCTTAGCTAGTTAGTTTTTCTTTTATTTTTTTTTTTTCGTAGAACTGAATATATAATAGCTTATACATCCTTAGTATCGATTTTATTTGCTCTCCAAACGATACTATATTAATCGGTAGGTTGGTATCATGGTTTTATCTTATGTAGTAGCCCGTAGGTTCTTATATAGGTATATTATATCCGTTATCTAAGGTTTTTGTTATTATATTGTATATATATTCTGTCTAAAATATTTGAAATTCTCATTTTAATATATGTAATACCACTTCGTTACGTTACTATAATTGTGCATCGTCAGATTGATACCAACATAGCCATAAAATATATTAAGTTATTAAAATATATAATGTATTATGAATATTTTCATTTGCTTAGTTAGTTATTTACTAATATTAGTATTACTATTATTTGAATATTATTATTAGTTCATTTCTTTAAAAAATTTATATATATCAGGATTTAAGTATATTATATAATGTATTGTAGTATTTCAATCTATATATCTTATTATATTTTGTTATATTTTTATAATGCTTTAAATAGCGTTATTAATTGCATTGTATTTGGATAGCACTGATATTCAATTGTATCTATATTGTATTTCACTGTATTGCATTTGTTATATAATCATGTATTACTTTTTTATAAATATATTAATTCCTTACTGTATTGCATTTATTATGTTATATGTGATTATATCAAATTAAATATGTATCAATTTAATATATTTATATTAATTTTTTATAAATGATATGTTACATAGCAGAATTATGTATGTAAATCTAATTTAAATAAAATATATAATAATATTAATATTAAAATTAATATATAATTTCATTCAAAATTTATTAAACAAAAATAATGCAGTGGTAAGAGTAAATTATAAATTTATAAGATATATCATCTTCATTAATCTTAACTCTATTTAATACACTCAGATATATAGAATAAATAATTCGAAGGTGGGACAGTTAAGAAATGGATTTTTGGCAGGCAATCGAAATCAAGTGTTTTAATATGGTTTATTATTTTCTCACCTTCCAGTGAAGCATTTCCAAGGCCAGTGGGATACTTAGTATAGTATCTTCTTTTTTTCCCCCCCCGCCCCAGCTTTTGTGTGTTGGTAAAAGGCTCTTTCTAAAGGGCTTGTGACACCTTTATGACTTTAACGTTGTCAGTATTAGTGAAGGTTTTTGCTACCCTACTTTAGATTATATAATTATAGCTATTGTAGAGAGTGAAGTTCCTGCTATATACTATCAATAGGTCGTACGTCAGTACATGGTCCATAATTGTCTCTTATTAATGTGTTGATGGAGGTTGAGTTTTTTTTCTATTGTGTGGCGTATATTTTTTGCTCTTTTAGTATATATGTGTATTAGAATCGGCTACGAAATCTTACGTTATCAACTTGTTAGCATAGAATATATCATCTCTTAGAGAGGGAGGGAATACAGAAAGTTTTCCAGGTAGCACTTAAGTCCTTACATTTATAACCGTTAATTTACTAAAGTAGTTGTTTTTTATTTTTTGTTGTTGAAATTGTTTTCTTTTTTCTTTTTAAGTTCTTTTTAATCTAACTTTTTAATTAACTTTAATTAAGTATTAGCTAAATTTTAATGTCTATTTTATTAAAGACTGGACCTAATTAGCTACCTATCCTACCTACCCTACCTACCCTATATATCCGCCCCTGATTGATATATATATTTTGTATAGTGATGTTCTTAGGGTGACTCGAGTAGGTGGACACCGGCGTCTTGTAGCTTACCTCCGATTCCGTCGCAAAGCGAAACGTCGCATCAAGAACACTCTGCTCGGGATGTAGAGATTCAATTAAAATTTTTTAACAATTTTTATTGAAAGTGAACCAAAAAAAATGATATTTAAAAAAGAATCAATTTTTTTCAAATTGTTATACCTTTCCTACTCTCTACCTTATACTATTACAAAGTGATCTCAAAAAGTTACCATCTCCCAAACTTATCTTAATGATCTTTTATTTAATTTTTCTCTTTATTATCATCCTCTTCACCCTCTTTTTTTTCATTTAGGAGGGTGAATTTTGCTCAATGCTAAAATCGGCACCCCTGTCAAAACATCGTATTCATTTCGGTTGCGTTTGACACCTGCTCTTAATTTTAGATTATATTTTCATATTTTTCCCATATTATAAACGTTGAGTAGTGATTATATTTATTTGCCAAATTCCATTCTAAACATTACTGGATGTAGCACTTGCCCGCACACTCAATTGGGTAATTCTGTTGACCAGAATTGATGTATACCGAAAGAATAGGTGGTATTCAAAGAAGAAACAGTTCGATCGTTGTTAACTTTAAGTTAATCTAATATATTCAAGCTCTCTTAACCGATAGTCTTTTAATCTCTCGTAACTTTTCTATTTAATTTTTGGGTTTTTTTTTATTGTAATTTTTGTATATTTTTTTTTTTTAGATACGTTTTCGTAACCTTACTTTTATCGGACTGGGATATACCGTTAAATATAGTTTAGTAATTAGTAATATGCTAGTTACCTCTCGGGGGCATATTTATTTATATAAATATCATATAATATAAAGTGATAGAATATTAAGTAGATATATACACTCATTATATTTTTATTTAACGGTAGTAGCTTGTAGGTGGTGTTGTCATAGTAACCAGGTGCATAAAATTTTTTCTGCATCCTTGCTTAGCTAGTTCGAAATACAGTTACTGTAAAGCTTACCTATCCCCGGTATGTATAGGCATTTTTATAATTAAAAAATACAATTGTCATTGTAAATTGTAGTGTAGCTATATGTTTTCTAATTATGATAAACTTATGCGACAATGCGGTCTAACAGCTACGTCTCAAAAGGCTTATGCCAGGGACGGTCTTAAGCAGAAGATCTTTGTTATAGCTTAGATTTTCTCCTGAAGATAGGTCATTGGAAGTAATCACGCGAATAGATGTATTGTTTCCTATGAGGTTCTAATTAATTACCCTAATAGGATAAGAGAACAGAATATTTATAACGGGGTGAGATTCCGTGTTATATTAAATTACTTACATCTATATATCAGAGATAAAAGGTGCAAGGGTTTTGTCTTATGTGATAAAGTGAGCTTGAAAATTATTCTTGTTTTACAGTGATGAAATATAATTAGTTAATAAGGTCGTTCCATTATGCTAGGATAAACAGCCTAACTACAACACTCTATTAAAATATTCATACTGGTAAGGTGCCAACGTATTCTTTAATTGGCGAGATACTCGATTAAGAGATAACAAGGGTATATAAAGTGCGCCAATCATATTTTCTAGAGCAAGATCTTCACTCGCAATTGGTTTTTATTTATTTGAATTGACTGTTAGTAGAGTTTAAGCTTTATTGTTATGTCAATAAAGTTTTTATTATTACATTATATATCCTATCATATAGGTGATAAAGCACATCGTTATTTATCATATTCCCTTTTTACATATATAATTTAATAATGTCAATTGATACAATCTAATAATATTGAATTTGAATTAACAAAAATCAATATTAGATGATAAATAACGTTAGTAAGTGTCTGCTATATTATGTGGATTTATATATAGAGTTCACTTGGTGCATTTTTTTCTGTTGCTGAATAACTAAATATAGTATGGTCGTATTGATTTATAATTATACTAGTCGGCCAACTAGTCCATACTTAGTATCATCAATATGGTAGTGAGCGTCCTTAGTCTCATAATAGGGTATGAATAGTGTAGCTGGGATGCATAATATTAACCTATCTCGAAGTTCTGTGATTCTGTGAAAGAGTTCTATGAGTCAATATAGTTTTTATTTAGTCCATTAATTATCGGTATATTGGTATGTACGTTCTAATTAATATTAAAGTCGGGTATATAGAGTTCTACTCCACTCGCTTTCAGTAAAAACATTTTTCGCGTCTTCTTTTAGATATATATCTGAGTAGTGAAGCTCAGTGTTTTTTTTCACCTACCAGTAGGATCCGCTGCCCAGCGTGCCATATGTGTATGTACCTAATACTTCAGCGAAAGCCAGTAATTGCTGTATTATGATAAATCTATTTTCTGTGTGTTTTTTATACTATTAATTTTTATAATTTTAGCTTATTGTGTTTCGATTTTGCCCTAATATGTATCCGAGCCTGCCCAATATAGTATATAGAGCGTCCATTAATATGTGATGGAATATATTATAATAGAAGTATTATATATTACCCACAGCCGGATTATAGTTATTTCACATCTACCTCAGTTTTACATAGCCCTTTAATGGCTTGTCTGCAGTATGCAGCTCTCGACCGGTCTTTTTCTAATGTGTCTCAATTAAAGTGCCGATTTATATTATATATTATATAGTGGGAGGAATACGTAGTAAACAGATCGTTGCCCTCATTCATTATTTATATATAATCATGAGAACTATGTGTACTCGTTAGATATTCGAGCTGATATCGGATTTGTAGGATCTCCGTTTGTTATGATTTAATTGTTTGAATGTTTTAATCGTATTTATTGTGTATTCTATTTATTGATGAATATGTAATATTATTATATTTTAGTAGTTGATGTTAACTAGTTATACTGTAATATATACGAATATTAGAACTATTGACGGAGATAAATGAATGTGAAATAATATGTAATAAATGCATCTTATGTAAGTTGAATCTTTTATCTTTATTTAATTTATTTTAACTGTTATATTTCTAAACAGGCAAAACATAAAATAAATAACTCATAATATGTGCAGTTTATTATCTATTATTTTGTAAAGGGATACTCTACTTATAATATTATATTATTGCTATTTCGCTCTATATATCTTACTACCACTATATTATATAAATAGTATTATTATATATAACTTAGTGATTATATTATTAATATTTAGAATAACATAATTCTGTATAGTTTTCATATTATTTATTAGTCTAATATTATTATATATTACTCTATAGGCTATATATTATATACTTAACGTATTATATAATAATATTTCATCTGATTACATATATATATCATATAGTATATTTTTTTATAATGATATTACTATTAATTATATTAATATATAATATATAATTATATATATTATTAATTTATATTTTATATACGATTCTTATTTATTTTAATAATTTTAATGTAATTATTAAATTGTTTTTATATAATATAATTATTATATTTATTTATGATTTTTTTATATATATAGATATATTTATTTAATTATTTATAGTTAGTAATTAATAAAATATTTTTGTTCTAAGGCTTATATATATGTAGTATAAGTAATATGTTATATAGGTGTTTGTAGGTTTCTCAGACTCTATAGATAATTTATATCAGTTTGTTTTATTATTTTAATTTATATAGGTTTTTATATATTATATATATAATATAGATATTAAATAATATATACTATTATATACTAGATAATATATACGTGTGAAGTATTTCTTTAATTTATTAGATGGATATAATATTATTGTATTAATTTATTAATTAATATAGTATTGATAATTTTGTATCCAAGGCGTTTAACCGTCTCTACACCCGTAAATTATTTAACGCAAGCTACTTTTAATGGTTCGTTCCACGACTTAGATTTTATTTGATGAACAGAAAGTTTGTTGGACTAATAGTATTACATCTCATATATATTTTTATTTATATATATCTAATAGTATAAAATTGCATAAATACGTATTATATATATTTATTATATTATAAGTAATATATAAACATATTATTATATTTATATTATTATTTATTAAATTTATAATTTTAACGTTTATAAAAAGTTATAATTTAAGTTAAATATTTTGTAATATATTATATT
>JABUQX010014033.1:0-34992 GCA_015478945.1 Trachelipus rathkii
GGCGCTAGCACCCCTCCCCCTGTTCTTTCCGCGTTTTTTCCCCGTCTTCCGTTACCGCTGGCCCTTACGCCTGCCCTATCTCTATACCCCTCGCCCTTCGCCTTCTTTGTGCTTAGGCTGTCCATCCTTCTCAATTTCGGCCTTTGTTCTATTGGATCCCGTCCGTGCCCGTTACCGAGCGCTTACCTGCTTATAATCTGCCCCTGATACTTACCTTTGTTCCTCTTCTCCCCTATACATTACCCTATTGAGCCTCTTATTCCTTTATGTGCCTATCCTCTAATGCATTATACTTTTTCTTCCCGCCCCCCTTTCGCCCCCTCCCCATACTCCTTTTATATACGTATGCTCAACTCTGTATTGCCTTACGCCTCGACCCTCCTCTGCCTTACCTTTTTCCTTCGTGTCTTATTCAGTTGCTTATATTCCCCGATTCCGTCTTCACTCACTGTATTCCTTCATCATGCTCTACTTCTTCTCTTCTTATCTTTCTACTCTTATATCATTTCTCCTATCCACAAAGATATTAGTACTATAATATTCATTCACTCTAATCATCTCTCTTGCATACCATCTTACTCTCTCTTCTTACTTTCTCTCATCTAATCTTCTCTCTCTCAATCCCATCTCATCCTCTATCTTCTCTCTGCTTATCTCTCTCTATCAATATGCTCTTACTCATCAATCTATCTAAATCTCTATCTATCTTCTATAAATATAATCTCTCTATTCTCTCATCTTATCATCTCTTTCGATATCTATCTCTCTCTCTTTCAAATTTTCTCCTTCTACTCTCTCTCTCTTCTCTATTCTCTCTCATCTCTCATCTCTCTCTCCCATCATTCTCTGTTCATCTCTTCTTAATCTCTCTCTCTTCTTTCTCCTCTCTATAATCATAGATATAATTGATTACCTATAATTTATTCATTTGATCTTCTCCTCTCGTCTCTCTCTCTCTCTCTCTCTCTCTCTTCTCTCTCCTCTCTCTCTCTCTCTTCGATCGCTTTTAAATATTATATAGTTAGTAATGAGCTCTCAGAATTACACATAGTCAATTGGCTAACAATTTTGAAAAATTGAAATTTCAGTTGTTAGAGTTGGGTTGTATTTTTTAATGCATTTTTTTTCATTCACAATTATAAGTAAAAAATCTTTCTAAAATGTCTGTTCTGTACTATCTCATCTTATAAGGTAAGATGTATCTCGATGCATAAATCGACTCGTACGTACGATTGAATATTATTAGAAATACGTTCTATCTTCAAAATAAAATAAACGAGAATTTCTTTACTCTATCTTATGTTTGTGTGTCAAGTTTTGATTACGCATAATTAAATAACTTAATTTGTCAATTTTTACAGTTTTATAATCTAATTTTCTACTATCTTAATTTATATATACCGTCTCAATATTTTGTAATATGTTGATCTAATTTTATTAATTTTAAAAAAATTATAGGTGCGTTAAATTGATTTTACTTTTAGGTATTTAATGAGAAATGTAATAGAAAGATTAAAAAAAATTAAGCAGCCCTCTACCGATTTTGTGCTTTCGTATATCAGTAATGGACATGATGTATCGGAGAACTAATGTAGGGCAGTTTTAAGGTCAGTGAATGTTTAATATATGCTCGCTCTAATCCCATCAGCTGCATAATTGATACATATAAGTTGCGGGTTTAGACTATAGAATTAAAAACGACGCGTCCCTCCCCATCCCCATCTCCATCTTCTCTCTCTCTCTCGATGCGATCACTTCTAAATATCAGAAAATTATAATATTCACAAAAAGGTAATCTACTAATCTCAATTGGAATATACATCTTATCAGATGCGTACATAGTTTTTCTAAAAAATTCTTATCAAATATCATTCTTCTTCTCTATTCTTAAATAATTTGTGTCATAGTTAATTTCTGGTCTTTGATGTGGAGATATATACAATCAACAGGTGTTTATCAGTGCGTTTAAAAAATTCTTATTCAAATTCGATCAATCAAGCCTCAAAAAAAAAGTTGATCGACATTATTTGTATACAAGTATACATTCTCAATTCTTTAAATATCTTCATCTATTTAATCATCTATTACTTTTCTTGTGAATTCTCTCTCTGTTTTAACTATCTCATAAAACATTTTATGAAAATTATAGATTATGCTAATTCCTAATAAGTGGCAGAAAGGCACACTAATATATCTCCTATAGTTCTCCAACTTTATTTCTTCTTCTTATTAACAAGTAAAGAATTTATTATTACATACTCTCTCTCCTCGCTATCCCTCCCCCCCCGGTGCCTTAATTATTATCCAGTAAGATGGATTATGAACTGTTTGATTAGTCAAAGGCCAAGCTGTACATGATAATGTCATGATGATCTTTATATTTTGAGTAATTAATTAATCATTAAAGAAATTTTGAAATGAAATTTTGTTATGAAATTTAATAACGTTGTCTTGTCCTTGTTTAAAGTGATTTCATTCTAATTATTAATATACTTTATTCGTAAATTTAACCTTTTACATCCCTTCCAACATGTCTTATTATAGATGATCTTATATACCCATCTCTAGTAATTTTTATTATAAAATTGCAAAGAATTAAAATGTCGTTAACTTCAGAGTTTGAAATTTTATAAATATTGAAGTATATAATTTTTTTTTTTTATTATTAAATATTCGTATTATGATGTTGTATAAATGATATTACCAGTATCATTTATATAAGAGCAAACTTCAAACTCCGTAGTTAGCGAACCTTACCTGTATATGTTTATTGATTACTTCGTTAATACATACCGACCACCACACACAACTAAGCAGCTTAGTGGTGCGCCAGTATTTGAATTTCCGATTAATCCAACGATGGTATATTTCCCGGTGGCTCAAAAGCGGCTATTATGACAGGAATTATAAGTGATAACTTTCCACTGCCACCCTCTTTGTCCTCTGCCCCCCTGGTTCTTGTTTCTTTTCCTCCCGGCCATTTCTTAGTCCTTGGCGCGTTTTCCCCTGCCCTCTTGTAATTTAAATTTAAAATTTTAATTTATTAAGATATAAACCCTCCTTTTTTCCATTACTCATGACATTGTAATAAGCAAATATTTAAATGGGTTTTAAATTTAAAGATATTCAAAAGACTTCGTGTGTATTCGGGTTATGTATCTCCCCGGCACTGTGTGTTATCTCAAGTTATCTCCGTCTACCATGGATGGACCCAATTTTAATGCTCCGTCTATTACTTTATTTTGTTCTCCGCCTTATTTTCTACCGCCACAATATTAATTTTTTGGCTTTCCATGTCATTCGGGCGACTTTTATATTTAATGGACACCATAATACTTCCCAGATTAGTTTTATGGAATAGGTTGTAATGAGTTTTTTCGCTTCCCCTTTAACACCATCATTTTAAACCACCAGACTACTCCAAAATTGCCCCGGGCGTTTGTAATCTCTGCTTCTTATTTCTCTTCTTCTATCTTTTCTCAAAGGTGCACCAAACTTAACATGCTTAATACGCCCACTAGTTTGCTCTTTTTTTTCTATTTACCTTTGTGTCACCAACTTTGTCTCACAAGATTTTTTTTTTTTCGGGGGGGACGCATGCTTTCAAAATTCAATCGCTACGTCCCCTTCGGAGTAGCACACTCCCCCCCTTGCGGCCCCTGGCCCGGCCTTCGGACGCGCGCCCGCGCCCCGCCTGGTCTGCCCTGGCTCCCCATTCTGTTCCCTGCCTTCTTCTTCCCCAGCTAGCGGCGGTCCGAACCTCGCGCCGGCCGCCTTCCCCGGCATAGGACGGCCGTGCAATTATCTCCGGGTTCTTTATACTAATATACTTCTTTTCTGCACAGAACTTTCCTCCCTTCAGCATATAACAGATGAAGGAGAGTATTGTCATTTGGCTTCGCGCGCGCGGTTTGATTTTGTAGAGTGGTTTTTGCACGCGTTCGAGTCCAGCACATCTGTTATTTATCCATAAACGATCCGAAGTCTCTACTCTTTCCTAAGTGGGTCGTTCACACTGCTCCCTGAAATGTCCACTGTTGTATATGCTTTTTTTAATGAACAGCTTCCTTAGGTGGATTCGAACCCCACCTGCGCCTGGGAGGCCTTGACACTTGAATCTGCTTTGGTTAGGGCGTGTCACTAACTTTCATAAGGACACAATGTTTTCCCAACAACACTAGAATAAATAACACTATTCAGGTTTTAACTAATGCAATTAAAAACCTTAAGATTAGTGATATATTAATTATTGTATATTGGTAAATTATTTAAATTGAAAATTTAGAAGTAATTATTTAACCATATTTTTGAAAAAAATAAATAATAATAACATGCCTTAACTCTTATTTTCCGACTGTTGTCAACGATTAGTAGTTCTATTACACCGCACTTACCGCTGATTCAAAGGCAAAATTAAAGGATCCTCTAGATTTTCATCCATTATATACAAGTGCTTGAACGTTTTGCCCCCCCCTGCCCTTTGCGCGGCTCCCTCGTTCCCCCCTTTCTGTCCTCCCTTTCCCCTCTCTATCCCCCTTTTCGCGTTCGCGTTCGGCTCCCCATCCCCTGCCCACTTCATTTGGTAATTATGTTCCCCATCACTCTCTTGCTGGTTAACCGCGTAGTTCGCGGCAATACTGGTTGTCAATATATATCCAAAATTCGGCTTAACGATTTTAAGCAGACACTGTCTAGAAGACGACGATAAGTAATATTAATACACTAGCACGCTTTGCTTTCTGTTAATTCTCTTTTTCTCTTGGCAAAATATTTGTGACGAATTGTGTGTTTCTGAGGTACTATATTATTTCTACTCGCCTAGTTCCTTGTCCCCTGCCTCCCTGCCGCCCGGCCGGTCCTTTTATCATTCTCTTTGGCTGGTTCACCCCGCCTTCCAACTCTCGTAGACATATAGTAGGACTGTTGGACAAATATCTTACGGATCGATGGAGAGGGTGGTATTTAATATTTTCCGTGATAGTCAAGCATTTGTACGGTTCTCTTGGGCTATAGCGACCTCGGCTCGTCACCCTCGAGTAAAACGGTCCTCCCGCGTTGCCGGGTGTGGCAAGGACAGTGGCTTTGTCTTCTTTGGGCCTAGAAATCACTGATCAATAGTAGATGCTTTTGCGTGAAATGAAATTCCGTTAAGACTTGTCCGACGACATCATGGTCGGTAATTGTAAGTGGATTAAAAATAAGGAAAAGTGTGTGATAAAATATGGAATTTGGAACATTTAGATTTTGAGTTGATTAGTATATTATCATTCTTCTGTGCTGCTTTCTACTAAAGAAATTTTATTTGTGTCTGTCAAGGAAGCAGGTGGAAGACGTGAAAGAGTTTAAAAACTTAATCGAAAAGTGTTACAATTTGCTCGATCAGAAAATATATTTCACAATACGATCGGCCGGATGTTTTTGAATTCAGTGAAGAATGAATAATCGTTGAAATTTAATAATAGAATAATTGAAAGAAAGAATTGACAATCTTATTGAGAAAAGAGAGTTGACGAGATATGAAAACCAAATTACAGATGAAGAGATATTACTTATTAAATGATGATATGGATTGATTTGAATAGAAATAAACATGATGATAATAGTACGAAGAAAACTAAGCGGTACAAAAAAGAATGCGAGTGCGGTATAATAAGAATATATACAACAATCTACAATAGATGTGAAAGGGATATATAATTAATATCAGAGAAAATTGAAAAAAGGAGTCACATGATCAATTGAAACACAAGGAATGATGATTATGGTGCTGATTGCAATAAATATATATTATTATATCTATCTATCCTTCTTATCCACTCTCCGAGTTTAATCTCTCTATCTATCCTTTCCACAATATACTATCTCTTCATATATATTATATAATCTATTCTCTTCTATCAATATCTCCTATAACATCATCTATTATCTCAGTTACTACAGCATCCTACTTCTTATTCATAGATATATATGGCATTTTAATGATATGTATATCTCTAAGGTACAAATGAAAATATCATCTGCAGTAATGAGTTGGAATGGACAATAAAAAAGTTTATAATCAGGTAACTATAAAAAAATTAACAGAGGTAGGTGAATTTTGAGCATTTAGTCGACAATCTAATTAGCTATAGGTCAATAGAAAAACATTAAAGATGGAAAAAGCAAATACAAAAATTTGTTAAAGTACTTTTTGGTAAAGAAGTCAATACTTTAACACAAATCATCTACAAGAAAAAAGGATCTTTGTACTTCTACTGCGATTAATGTCTGAATAAATCCAGAAAAAATGTGCGGAGATTAATGAATTGAATTATTATCCTCGTCATCCCTCACAATTTCTTAGAATTTGGAGATATCGAACAGTGTAGCATCGAATAATAAACTTTCTCGGGTACTGATGATACATACGAATATACCATCTGTAGAATATTAAGGAAAACGATATCAGTTCAAAGTAAATGCAATTGATTCATGAAAAAGATATAGATAGTCATCTACTCTCTCTCTGCTCAATAAAAAGAGAAGAGTGTCAGTGTCAAACAAGTCGATCTAATTCTACATCTAGCCATCTGCTCTTGAGCGTACAGATTAGAAAGTTAATCAAAGTCTCATTGTGAGAATCGAAAGAGAGTCGATCAGTTCTAATATCAATAACTTGGGATTTGTAACTTTACATAAGTCGGAAAATGTGTTCTTAGTGCAAGGAAGAATTTGTATTGTGAATCAAATCTTTAAGTGTTTCAAGAATTGATTATGAGATAAATAATGTAAAAAATTAATAATTAATTGTAGTATGCGATACTCATCTTATTGTTTGAATTCTCGCTTAATTGTCAATTACTTCGATAAATAATGATCAGGAAGAACCATCATCATTTTGTTGTGGTTGTTGAGTATTTAAATAGATTGACATCTAAAATTGGATGGGAAGAAACCAAACGCGTGAAAGAAGTTACTGCCTCATCTCTAAAAGGATGGATTGAAATAACTGTTTGTTTGATTGAAATGGAAAGTCAAAATGATTATAAAGCAGAAGAGAGAAGAATATGTTTGAAATAGAAATGGAATTAAGATTTTCTACGATTATTGGATGTATGTCAGTAATTATTATTCTCTTCTCTCTCTCTCTGCTCCTTTCTCCCCTCCCCTTCCTTTTCCCGCTTTGCCTCCGGCCCTGTTTCCCTTATTTTGCCGGCCCCTGCGTCTTTCTTTGCCCCTCTTCCCGTTTTCCCCCCTTCTGCCCCTCACTGCGCCTGCCCTGGGTATCCCCCGCGTTCGCCCCCTTGCCCCCTTTACGGGGACGCCCTCCCGGCGCCGTCTACCCCCGCCCCCTCTTTCCAAAAAACGACTTCCCTCTCGCCTTGTGGCATAACCAGTCCTGTATCCATCCTATCCTTCTCTCTCTCTCTCTTCTCCTCTCTCTCTCTCGTTCTTCTCTCTTCTTCTCTCTTCTCTCTCTCTCTGTTCTATCTCTCTCTACTCTCTATCTCTTCTCTCTCTACTCATTCTCTCTCTCTCTCCTCTTCTCTCTCTCTCTCTCCCTCTCTCTCTTCTATCTCTCTATCTTCTCTCTCTCTCTCTCTCTCTCTCTCTTTACCTCTCTACTCTTCTTACACTCTCTCATCTCTCTCATCTCTCTCATCTCTCTCTCTATCTCTCTCCTCTCTCTCTCTCTATCTCTCTCATCTATCTCTCTCTCTCCTCTCCTCTCATCTCTCTCTCTCTTCTCTCATCCTCTCTCATCTCTCTCTCTCTCTATCTCTATCTATTTATCCTCTTCTACTATCTCTCTCTCTCTCTGCCCACTGTTATTTGTGTTTGCATTCTGCCTCGCCACACCCTTCTTCTCCCTTCCGGTCTGCCTCTCTTTTTTCACTCTTTTCCCGCCTTTTTCCTGACTTAACCCCTTTTTCCCACAGTTGCCCCGACTTGTTTTGCCCTATCCCCCACTTTTCTTGTTTTTTTTCATTTCAAGTTTGGGTTTGGAACTCTCAGTAATCTATATGTGAGTGATTTGTATGACACATTACAAGCACTTTATTTTTCTATACTTCAACTTGTTCTTCTGCAATTTGAACATTTTGCAAATTGATTTTTTTTCATATGGTTACAGTTTGTAACCTTACGCATATACTCTGTAACGGTTCATCACGAATGAAAGTACATTTGATCTGTTAATATAATTTTACATTAATTACAAGTTTAACTTATGACATAGATGACTCATCAAGCGCCATTAGTTATTTAAACCATTTCTCCGCTTCGCAATACATTATTATATTCGGGTTTACAAATGTTTAGCCTAGATATGAGGTCTCAGAACATTCACTCATTTTTCCCGCCTTTTTGCGCCCGTTCGTATGTATGATTAAAAACTCTAGCAAAATTACTTTCTAGCAAAATGACATGTTGTCTACTAAGAACTATATTCTAAGGAGTAATAATAAAATGTGAACTGTCGCCGCCCTTTAGCGTCTCCGCCACGTCCGAAACAGCCACATGAAACCAGATGTAGCCCCTCCGGGGACCTTTATTGTGTCGACGCTGAAGCCCCGCTCACCGGTTGTAACACCACTAGATGAAATTTTCTGTTGATCCTGTTTTCCCCTCGCCCCGAATTCCACTCCAGTGCTACCCTCAACTGTCCAAATTTGATTGTGTATCGTAACTGCCTCTATTCAAGCGTCACGGACTACGGTCTTCCATAACTTGCGTTCGCGCGCACACAGATAACCATAGGCCGTCGTACGGTCTCTTCTTATTGACTCATATACCGTACATTGGGACAGCACATATTGGAATAGCATCCTTTCCACCTGTCCTGTCTGTTACAATTTCATAGTATAAATGCTCTTTGTATTCTGCTCTCACAAACTGCTTGTCAAGTCTTACGAAAGCCATATGGATGATGGATGAAATCCTACTTTCCCAACCCTAGATCGGCGATATACAGCTAGGACAATTAAAAGAGTAGTTTGCCTACACGTACATACATAAAATCTTATTCTAGTTCTGATATGAAGGTCACATCATGATCACTCATTGGACAGATTTTACTCAATTCTTGCTTACACATAGATCGGAATGTAGATTTACTGATTTCTACAAAAAGAAAATATATGAACATTACTGTAGGACTCGGATAATAAGTTTAACTAATCAATTCATTGCGAATCTCTCGTTCAAATCTGAAGAATTATCTCTGCATACATCTAATATATTGAAAAGAGAGGAAGATTGCGATCTACATTTACATTGTATCAAACATAAGATATAGTAATTTAAAATATTGTTTACGATTTTGTAGAGTCTTGCGTTCTAAAAGTTTCTTGCATATTTCCCATTCTCTTTTGTTCATTTTCTCTCTATCTAAAATCAAGAACGTAATCCGTGTTTCTTGTCTGTGGTTTCTGTTTGTATTGCTTATGTTTTTTTTATTTTAGGTCATATTTCTTCTATTTATTACTTTGAGGCGAACTGATCAAATATATCATGCAGAAAGGTTTCAAGAATATTTATTGGTTGACTAGATTTACTTGTTTTGTTTCTCTCAAGCTTATCTTATTCCTATCTTAATTTTATCTTATTTCAAATAGATATCTATTTATCTGTTTATCTCTCCCTTCTCATTCTCTCTCTCCCTCTCTCTCTTTGTATCATGTCTCTCTTATCTCTCTATCTCTCTTTTCTTTGAACTCTCATTTTCTCATTACTCCTCTCTCTTCTCAAAATCTCTCTCATCTCTTCTCTCATCCTCCCTCTCTGCTCTCATCGTCTCATCTCTCTCTCTAAATCTAGATCTTCAGTCCATGATCTCGTACGGAATCTCAATATGTAAAACGTGCAGTTCATCTTCGTTGTATGAATATTATAATATGTAGAATGCTATCGGATTTAGTGCATAACTATATCATGACTCGCAGAAAAAACAAGCGAATCAGTTTATTCAATCAGTTGCGTCATAGCCCTTTACACGCGAAGTTGATTTTTGCCTAATGCCCGTTCAACTGCTTTCGGTGTCAACGGTAAAGTATAGGTCCTTTCGCTGCGAGTTGGGTTGGAAAGTTCCGATTTATGGTTCGGGGTTCAGGGAAAAGAGATTCGGTTTTCCCACCCTCCCTTTCCTGAGTCTTTCCATTACTCACCCTCTTCCACTCGTCAGCTCCCTTTCACGATATCTTGCTTATTTTCATCACTGGCGTCCGCCCGCTTCTCCCATCCCCATCTCTCTACATCTCTACAGTCATTCTCCATCTCATTCATCCAATTTACAGAATTAATTATAGCATTGTGTAATTGGAATATTCTATAAGTCAATTCATACAGTAGCGACATTTCAAAATACATTTTATCTTCATTAATATTATTTGTTATTTTTTGTGACAGTGATGCTTATTCGTGATCTCTCTAATTCTGCTATTTAAGTCTTTAACTTTAATATATTGGTATAATTTTTGTAGGGAAGTGTGTGTAACTGAAATGATGAATCTGAATGATAGCAAATTTAAATATACTAAATTTTAATTAATCATCAAGCTAATCGAATGCGTAAAATTTTGCAAAATAAGAAGAAAATGTTTTTATTGTTAAAATAGCTAAAAAGTTTAAGGAGGTGAACAATATCATGTTTACGAAGCTTATTCTGTTTGTTACTTCGATTGTTCTTCTTATTTATTGATTTGTGGTATATTATCAAAACTTCTAATGAAATAAGTGCAGAAGTAAATAAAGGATTAGGCATATACACGATGAAAGGCAGACGTCACCCTTCCACATCTGCAACGGTCCTCTTTGAACTTACCTTTGTGATACCTGTGGCATTGATGAGTTCCGCGTTTTTATTCCCCACAGACTTAGCAGACTATATATCTCCGCGTAATCATTTTTTTTTAGCTTTACTTCCGCCTTTCATTGGGGGCTCTTCTCATTACTCTAAGGAATTTTTGCAATTTTTGAACCAGATCACTCTAACTCCGAGTTCTTATTACACAAAGCTTTTTGGCTACGTTAAGTAGGATGATTCGCAAACATGTCTAACATCCGGTATTTTATCTTATCAATAGTCATTAGCATTTCTTCGGTCGTAATAGTCTAGTTCTTAATGGATCATACGTAAATTAATTGACACTAACAGATAACTAATCAATTTTCTTTTATTTTTCAGAGGTTCGAATCATTCGATTATCTCTCTATCTCTCTTCTCCTCGTCTCGCTTCTCATCGTCTCTCGTCATCTCGTCTCTCGGTATTCATCTCTCTCGTCCCGCTTTTCTCTTTTCATTATTTTTATGTGCCTTTTACTTTCTCTGACTGCGCGCGGGTCCGCGTTGCCGTCCCTCTCTTGCTCGCTGGGCCCCGGCCCCTGGCCTTATTCCGTGGGCGTCCGCCTCCCTGCGGCTGGCTTTGCCCTGGTTTTCCCTCGATGACCTTCCCCGTGTTGCAATTGCGGGCGGCCCCTTTCTCTTTTTTTCGCGTTTGGCTTTTCCCGCTCCGCGTCCGGTCCTTTCCGCCCCCTTTTGGCCCTGTTTTTGTGTCCAGCTACCTCCTTTTCTGCTTTTCCGCGGTTCTTGCTCCCACTTTTCCCCGCGCCGTGCCGCTGACCTCCCGCGGCGCCGGCCCGCCGCGCGCGCGGCGCCCCCCCCCCCCCCCCCCCCCCCCCCCCACCCCACCTCCCCCCCCCGGCCCCTGTCCCTCTTATGTGGTTTCTTTTCGTTATGCCTTCTTTTCGCCCTGCCTCTAGCCACTGTCCCGCTTTTTGCCCCCGGCACGCCGTCCCGCGTTTTTCCCCCCTTGTCTTTCCCCGCCCGCGTCTTCTTTCTTTTCTTTCCCACTTTTGATCCTCTGCTCTTCGGCAACCCCCCTCTTCCTCCTTTTGCCGCCCTTCCCCTTTTTTTTTTTGCTTTTGCCTCATTTGTTTTTCTACTCTCTCTCTCTCTTCTCTCTCTCTCTCTCTCCTCTTCTCTCTTCTCTCTCTCTCTCTCTCTCTCTCTTCTCCATCTCTCCTCTCTCTTATATTTTGAATAATTTTCTCTCTCACTCATCTCTCTCTCTACTGCTCTCTCTCTCTCTCTCTCTCTCTCGTCTCTCCTACTCCCCTGGTCGCCTCGTTTTTTGCCCGCGTTACGCAGCCCCGTCTGCTTACCTCTGCCGCTGGGCCCCCCCTCTCCCTTTCCCGTCCCCTTTTCCCGCCTCCCGCCGGGTCGGCGGGGGTGGCCATCCCTTTTGCCCCTGTTTTCGTAGTGCTCCCTCGCGCCTGCACTCCTGTCTCCTCCCCGCACCTCCCTCTGGCTCCCTCCCTCTTTCCGTCTGCCGCTCTCACACGGCCCGTCCTTCCCCCTGGGCCCCCCTCCTCTCTCATTTTTTTTATTTGTGCCTTGGTTCCCGACCCCTTTGTCCTCCCCCCCTTTTTCTCTCTTTGGGCGCGCTGCAACCTTTTTTTAACTTTCCCCCCCTCCACCCCCTTGTCCCTTCACTTGTTCTGCCCCGTTGCCCTCTTTTCCCCTCTCCGTTCCCTGCGTCGCTCTTCCTGCCACCACCATGTCTCTCCCCCTTCTACCAGCGTTTCCCCCCGTGACCTCCAGCCCTTCGCTTGGCGTATGTTGCGCATTCTCCATGCCTCTATCTCTCGCGTTGTCTCCCCGTTTTTTTTGCCGCCCTCCGTGTTTCTGTCAGTCGCCTCTTATGGCTGCCTCCTTGGCCCCATCGCCCGCGCCCCCCCTGCCTCCACCCCCTCCAGCCACGACCCTCCCGCGCCCTCCTGGCGCCTCTCTGCCCTTCTTTCCCCGCGTCTTCTTGCCCTCCCATGCCCGCTTCGCTTTATGCCCCCGACCCTCCCGCCTTTCCCTTCCTTGTCCCTGTCACGCCCCCGCCCTTGCGCACTCGCCTTGTCGCTTTCCTCCCCCGCCCTGGTTTCCGGGCCGCGCCCCGCCTTCCCTCCATGGTCTTCCCTTCCCCTCCCGCACCTTTCCCCCGCCCCTGACCTCTCTCTCCTCTCTTCTCTCTCATCATGTCTCTCTCTATTATATATATATATATATATATATATATATATATTATATATATATATTTAATATATATATATATATATATTATATATATAATATAATATATATATAATATATAATTTAAAACAACATGGAGGAATTACACTGACGAACTTATAAGGCCCATGACTGTCAGTTATTGAAATGCATTTGGGATTGGAATAAGTCTTGCAGTGAACTACTACTACTACTAACTACTAAAATATGGCAGGATCTCCCAAATTTTAGCACTAAGTGCGCCACACCGACTCCTCCACTAAGTCCCCCCAAGGGTCAAAGATCTATGGTAGGTTCATGCCATACCTCAAGTTTGAAATTCGGAGTACAAGTGCGATTGCTGAAAAGCCGAAAAATATTAGTCGACTGAGTGGTGTGTTTTGTGACTATAGTTTCTTACAGTGTATTTAATTATGAGTGTTTAATTTAATTAAAAGTGTCTTAAAAATAAAACCAGTGCATTCTACTGCGGCGGATTGGTGGGCTACCCCGGGGCCGGTCTTGGTCGCGTAGGGCCCGGGCCCGTAGTTTTGTAAGAACCCCCTGTACTAATGCCATTGGCTATATATATATATATAGTATAATAATATATTATATATATATATATTTACAAAAAAAAAAAAAAAAATAATACTATATAATATATATATATAACTATATATATATATATAATATATATATATCATATATATATATCTATATAATATATATATATATATTGGAAAAAGCCAAAAAAAAACAAAAAATACATTTTCGTTTTTTCTTTTTTTTTCTTGAAAACTTTATTTCTAGTCTGAATTGGGATGCAATAAACCCCATAAAAAACCTCGCCGAATTATTTTCAAATCTGCAAATCAAATTTAAAATCTGTTCAGGAGAAAAACGTTATCCCAATATCAGAACTTTAACAAAATAATATTACGAAATGAAAAAAAAAATTCATCCGGATCATGATGAATCATACACC
The DNA here is from genome assembly GCA_015478945.1 of Trachelipus rathkii. NCBI lineage: Eukaryota > Metazoa > Arthropoda > Malacostraca > Isopoda > Trachelipodidae > Trachelipus > Trachelipus rathkii. The sequence continues at coordinate 14,007 of JABUQX010014033.1, forward strand.
GAAAGAGAGATCTGGCCCAATCACTCTTAAGTCTGCCATAAAAATAAAAAGATTTTGAGTAGTGAATATAGAAAAAATTGACTTCTTTTGTTTTAAGAATGGGTTATTTTTGAATTTTTTTTTTTTTTTAGATTTTTTTTTAATGCTAGATCGTTCGTTTATAGTAAATTTATTAATTTATAGTTGTATAGTGAATTGCTAATCGAAACCCATTTGTCGCGCCCCCCCTGTACTCTCCGACCCGTGAGTTCTGGATAAATAATGAAATATAGCTTCAGTGCCATAAGTCTATAAAGGCCTATAAAATTTTTTTTAAAAGAAGCATCTTGCTCCAAAATATTCTTACAAATGAAATTAGATGACTTCATAATTTTTTTCACGATCATTTTTTAAGCTTTCTTTTACGTTTTCTTTCATTACGAATCATCATTTCAAACATTTCACATAAGTTTCATAAAAATCGGTTGGTGTCGCTAGAATTGATATATAATTTCGTTCATAGACAAATGTTATAAATATGATATTTGGAGTCCTATTATTTCATATTTACCAACTTTAAAAAAAAAAGATGTTTGGGCATGAAAATAAATAAAAAACATTATTTCCTAAAAAGCAACTTTTAAAAAAAAAAAAAAAAAAAGTATAACCCCTTCCTATAACACATCAGACCAAACAACTTAGAATGCGAAACTTAAAAAATCCAAATTAGTTCCTAATTTTAAATTAGTTTTAGAGGTAGTACTTTTTATTGTGTATAGTTACCATAAGCAGCATCTGATCTTTCTAAGCTGTAATATATATATATATATATTAATATATATAATATATATATACTTATATATATATATATTATATTAATTAATATATAATATATATAATATATATATATATATATATAATATACAGAGAGAGAGAGAGAAGAGAGGGAGAGGAGAGGAGTAGAGAGAGAGAAGAGAGAAGGAAGGAGAGAGAAGAGGAGAATGAATGGCATTACTACTACCACCACACGACAAAAAACTTGTTTTAGGTGATCAAGATATCGCTAATATTATATTTAACAAGGTATTATTATATTACCTTAATTTCTCTACAACTTTGACTATTTATAGAAATAATAATATTATTCTAATCTAATCCGTATACGTTTTTGCAGTTATATTTCATTTTTACTTTAACTAACTTAAATTGTTTTTATTCCTTAATACCCGAAATCATTTAGGTATTTATTATTTAGTTGTTTATTCTGTTTACTACTTACTCTCATATCGAATCTAAATTTAATCGAGAATACAGTATACACCAATATAATATAAATGAACCATTTAATATATTATTTGATTTTGATCAAAGTTTGCAGTTTTTTCCTCCAAACTCTATTTATGATATATATATATATATATATAATTATATATATATATATTCATATATATATATATATATATAGTCAGAAATATATAGGTAGAATTTTTATATATTAAATTATATCGATATATTATAGCATATATATATTTATATTTATATATATATATATATATATATATATATATATATATATATATATATATATAATATTATATATATTAATATTTTATAGTATAGTACAGAAATATAAGGTATGAATTTATATATTTTAATATAGCTTTTAATTAAGTAGGTTTTAAAAATTGCACCTTACCGGTACACTGGATTTTGTGTGGCCACCGCACCGGCACCGTGGGTACGTCGGCCAAGCCCTAATGATATATATATATTATATATATATTTATATATATATTATATAATATTATGTATATATATATATAGTATATATTACTATATAGTACATATATATATATATATAGTATATATATATATGAGTATAATATATATATATATATACCCCCAAAGATTATTTAGATAATTATGTAAAGGGTGGCGGTGATGCCCCAAATTTTTAAAGTTCCAGTTTAGTGTTTCGATTAACTGAACATTGAAAGATAATGTTTAGAAAGGCTTAACTAGAAGTGACGGTCATGCCGAAGATAAATTTAATGAATCGGGGTAAAAGGCTTAAAAATGTGTAAGCTTTGGTTTCATTCTGTTTTAAAGAGATTTTTTTTTTTTTTATTATTATAATGTAGGCCTGTGTGTTTATTTTTTCGCGTGTGTGGGTTGTGTGTGTGTGTGTGGCGCCGGTTTGCGTTCTTTGTGCGCAGACGTGGATGGGGATTAAGTTTGCAAATTCGGTTCTGTAAATTTTTTTACTTTTAATTTTAAGATGATTTTTTTTAATTGAAATTATGTAATTAATTTTTTTATATTAATCTACATTGGTTATATTGAATTGTTTAGAATTCACGTGATAATATATTAGTAATATTTAAAATAATTAATTAATATTTATTATTTATTTAGTTAAAATTATTTAATTTTCGTTATATTTGTTTAATTTATATTTTCATATTTTGTTATTATTATTTGTTTAATTTTATTTTTTTTTGTTGTTTATATTTTACTCTTCAATATTACTATTAATCATTAATAATATTAATCTCTGATTAATATTATGTTTTTTTTTTTTTTTTATTTTTTTATTGTTATTATTATGTTTGTTTTTTTATTGAACATTTACTAAAAGAGTATTTTCTATAATTTTAGAGGGACTATAACCTAAAATATCACAACAGTACATAATAATGGGTCTGTGTAATCATTTTATTAGTGTGGAATATTTATGTGAGTATCGCGTTATTTTAATTAATATTAAATGATATGATGAATTGAATTATTATTTAGGCAATATTTGAATAAATATTCGGGTATGGTGATAGAATTTTTAATTGTCTTCAAAACTGTCCTCACCTATTTGTGCATCGTAAATGATACAATATAGCATAAATATAACATGTTCTAAGATAACTCGGGTGTATTTATATATATTATATAAATATTTAAGAATACATATATAGAATTTTATGAAAAAAAGTTTTTTTATATTTTTATTTTTAATAAATAATTTATCCCTTAATTATTATATATTATATATTTTTATATTATTATATATATATTATTATATATATTATTTTTATTAATATAATTATATATTATTTATTATATATTTTATATAATATATATTATATATATTATTATCTTATTATTTTTTATTTAATATATTGATAATTTTCACTTAATAATTATAATTAGTTAATCAGTAATCAATAATGAGTAAATTGATTTTAAATCGATATATTACATACTAGATTATTATATAGATATAATATTTTTTCTATTTTTCTTTTCTTTTTTTTTATTCTTTTCTATTAAAATTTTTCATTACTTTTATATTTGAACAATATCATTCTCTCAGTTATATATTAATGTTTTTTACTTAAAGTATAAAATTTAAAAAAGAAATTAACTCTCCTACTATCATATAATAAAATTTAACATAAAAAAAATATTAAAGTCCATAAAAGGGTCCCGAATCTTAACTTCTATCATTCACGCTATGAAATGAAGTCATTACAGGGAAAGTTGTTAATGCGGTCATTTAAAGAGACTTTATGACTATTTGAATTTATGCGTCATATGTTCTTTTATTTAAAGAGACTTTATGACTATTTGAATTTATGGCGTCTTTAAGAGAGAAATTTTTAATTAGCATCGGTGAGATCCTTATTCATTATGAATTCCAATATCAGTTAATTAGTTTCGCGTTTACACTATTAGTCTGTTTTATGAATTAAGACCTGTCTTGGCATAAATGCTCTTTACTCATACATGCTTTTATTCTTTTTATATCTTTATGAGAATTCTTTCTTTTAATACTTTAGTATTGCTGCGTTTATGAGATGACTTCACAAGCGTTAAAAAAAACTCTGCACTAGTCGGGGGGCAAAATTCTGCTGTGCTGCCATGGAAGGGTTGATTAACTTGCAGCAATGCACCGCACAGTTCATTAGTAAGAGAAGCGTGCATGTGAAGAAGCAAGCGGCGTGCGTCGTTGATAACCTGTTCGTAAAATGAAAATTATTATGAATAACCTAGTCTATCACTAAGCGTAAATTATTAAAGGTTTTTTCTTTCTGCAATGCGGAATTTTTATTTGATCTGTCCATGCTATGTAGAAATTAACTTTTTGAGATTTGTCTGTTAAAAAATTATCTGATTTCCATGGAGTGATTTATGAACAAATTAGGTCAGATCCATTTTTCGAATGAACTGGCAATAACTACTCTTTACTAAGAGTGAAATAAATACTGGATCTGGAGTCTTAGTCCTATTGTTCCTCTTGATTGGCTTTGAATATACAGGAGTGTGGGGTAAATATGTGTGGGGTCTTCAATTATTCTTGACGTAGTTTATATTTATATATATATGGCTTTTAATATATAAACACTAATTAAACATAACTGATCGAACACTGGTCTACTATATTCTGCTAATATAGGCTTTATAAAAACTTTATACAAATCAAACTTTAATTACAAAAGTTTTATTTATATAAGCCATCGAAATGACTCGATAATTTATTGATAAGTAATTACTCGAACATTTCATGAGCTCATACAGTTCACATTATTTCACTAAATTATACTTTTACGCCTACTTAAAATATTATTAATGCAAACCTAGACATACATTAATATACATAAGTATAGCCCTAATTTCATCTTTTATTATATATATTACAAATAGAACTAAATAAAGAGAAATATATCATTAAAATTTCATGACTAATTTTTCCTTTAAACTTTGTTTATCTTTATTTATTGCTGTATTAATTGTTATTATTCTTACATTTATAATAAAAGTTCTTTAAACTTGGACTTTAATTATTGGATCTTTATTATACTTTTTTATTTTTGATTATGTATACTTTTCTTATGTGACCCTGTATCGCTTCTTATTGTACAATTTATTATTTTGAAGTTATTAGGTAATTCAAAAAAAAGTAATAGGTTATATTATTCCATAAACAATTTTATTGTTTGAGTGTTTTTTGTGTGATCTTATCTGGGCTTGAAAAAGATGATCATTTTAAGATGAAATATGTATCAAAGGGGAGAGGTTTCCCCTTTTTTTATGGCCTAGGGTTTTAACATATTCTAAAATTGGGTGTTGGCCCTATTAGTTATAAGATAATAAAATCTGGTGTTATATGAAAAGTTTTTATCCAAGACGATATTAGTTCAGTTGTTTTTTGTTTTTATCAGTACCAGGTAACAGTTGCGGATATTTAATTTTTTTTTTTATTTATCTATTTATCGTTCTTATTGTTATTTCTTTTGGCGGGTTGTTATTGTTGTTGGGGTTTATTTGATGGTTTTATTTTTTATTTGTCATTATTGGTTAGTAATTATTCATACTATTATATAAGGTAACTTTGTATGTTTGACAATTATTATTAAAATATTGAGAATATTTTATAGTAAATAATACAATAATAAATTTGTGGGTTATAATACTTATATTTTTTTTTCTTAATTTATTTTTTATATTAATATTTATATTTTTTTTTTATTTTATTACTCTTATTTTTTATTTGAAGTGTCGGTTTAATAATATAGTTGAATTATATATTTTTTTTCGGCCGTTTCTATTATCTTCTTGCCTAAACCCAGAGTACGTTGATTTGTAATGGTTGTATAATAGTATTTTTTTAGGGTATTGTTTATATATTTTATTATTTGTTGGTCGATCAGCTTAAAAATATTAGCTAGCGATTTTTTATTTCCATTGTTTCTGTTATTATAATAACTTATACACAAATTTGCAAGGTTGTGGAAATGGTTGGGGGCGTAGGGGAGTTATTTGATTTTATATAATTATATATAAATTATGGAAAGGTGTATTCGGATTACGTTTATGTTATTTTGGTTGGGTGGAATTTGATATATATTATAGGGGTATGGAAGTTATACTTATAAAGTCTGGAAATTGACAGGGATTATAATAATGTTATTGGTTTTGTTTTTTTTCTTTACGTTTCTATATTTATACAAAAATACATATTTATTATATATATAATTATATATATATATATATTATATACAAATCTGTATCAAAAATGAAATTCCCTTTTTCTTACTACCGCTTGAAACTCCTGGCCGATCATTTTTCGAAATTTCCTTTAAAAAAAAAAAAAAGAAAAAAAAAGAAAAAAAAAAATTTTTTTTTGCTTTTTTCAACTTTTCTAAATTTTTATCTTTTCATTTTTTTTATGCAATTTATTTTCATTTTAGAAAAGTTTGAGCGATCATTTCTAGTGTTATGTTTTGGTTAGATTCTAAACCTGATGCTGGATAATAAAAAAAAACTAAATGATATTTTCCCAAAAATTGGATTCGAGGATAACTTTTCTACGGAAACTATATTCAATTTTGGATTGTAGATTTGTAAAGGATATATATATATATATATATTATATATATATTATATTTACACTATATAATATATATATATATCTATATATATATATAATATATATATAAAAACATATATATAGAAAATATAGATTTGTAGATTATAGTATATATATATATATATATATATATATATATATATATATATATAATGATAGCGAAAGCTCCTACTCACTACCGCTACCAACACGAGATGCTACAAATTATTAACATACAAACGACGACAGAAACACTCACCATTAGATATTGTAGAACTATTGCCGATCTTCTTCTTTTGAAGTTTATGGCAGAAATTAAATCTCTGTTTTGATACTAGATACGGATGTGTACCTATTACTTTAATACTACGTTTATTATATAATATATTTGTTCAATAATAGAATAAAATAAACACCTTTACAACTTCTTCTACCTAAACTCCTTAGCACATGATCATGTAGAGTTATTACAGCCGTTAACAAATTAAATTAATTGTACTATTCCTTAATAGTTCGATAAATATGTCTCTCAGTCAAACACTGCAGTGACTTACTCGCTTACAGTTACAGGACTTCCACTAAGTATATTCCCAACTCCTAGTTTCTCGTTCTCAAAACATCCATTTCACTTAATACTAAGTTACTGTTCTTTGTAGACTTACTATCTGTTCATTATATAATATACTGAAAACATAAGATAAAAACATATAATCACATGTAAACACACAAAAAAACATATATCCCCACTTAACATACTGAATCTTAATCAGACCGGACACTAATTAAATCAACTAAATAAAAAACATACATGTTCTTGAAACCTCTTGAAACATTCATCATTGTTCCCCAACTTCCAAACTGCAAAGAAACCCAAAAATAATATATAAGTATTTTGAGTGGGGTTTTTTGTTTTGCAAAAAAACGTTTTTCAATATATATTATATATATATATATTATATTTAATAAAAATATATTTTATATAATATTATATATATATATATATATATATATATATATATATATATATATATATATATATATATATATATATATATATATATATATATATATATATATATATATATATGTGTATAAAATATAAGCTAGTTATAAAATATATATATTAATTATTATTAAATTATATTTATTATTATAATTCTATTAATTACTATATAAGAATTAAATGTATTATTTTTATATATATATATATATTTATATATATATAATATATTTATAGTATATATAGTAATAGTATATATAATTTAAAATATTTATTTAGAGAATAATATATTAATATATATTTATTATGAATATTAAGTATTAATTTAAAATATTTATTATGAATATCAAGAATTAATTTAAAATATTTAATATGAATATTAAGTATTAAATTAAAATATTTGATATAAGTGTTGAGCATTAACTTTAAATATTGGGTTTTAATGTTAAGAATTAATTTTAAATATTGAAAATGAATGATAAGTATTAATATTATTAAATATTATCATTGAATACTGATAATTAATATAAATTGTTTGGTATTAATAATAAATGTTTGAGTTTATTGCTAAGCATTAATTTAATGTAAATGAATTTAGTGTTAATTATTAATTTAAAATATTTATTATAAATATTAAGTTTTTAAAATATTTAATTTAATATAAATGAATTCAGTGTTAATTATTAATTTAAAATATTTGCTTTAAATATTAAGTGTATAAAATATTTATAATTAGTGCTTTGCATTTAATCAAATATTTTAAATTAATATACAATGTTGTTATCAAATATTTAAGATTAATACTCAACCTTCACTTCAAATAATTAAAATTATACTTAATATACATATTAAATATTTTAATTTAATTCTTAACATTCATATGAAAGTCACAAATTAACACTTAAAATAGATTTAAAATATTTTAAATTTATATTTATTAAAATAAAATATTTAATAATAAGCAAAAAAAGGGAGAACAATTAGACAAATGTAAATTTTCAATAATATCCAAAAAAACATCAGCTTAAAAAATCAGCTTACAAAATCAGTTTAAAAAAATCAGCTCAAAATATCAGCCTAAAAACATCTGTTAGGATGATGTTTAATTTAAAATATTAGCCTAAAACATCGGTTTAAAAAATCAGCCTAAAACATCGGTCTAAAATATCAGTTTAAAAATTCAGCCTTAAACATCAGCTTAAAACATCAATTTAAAAAAATCAGCCTTAAACATCAGTCTATAAAATTAACCTAAAAAATCAGCCTAAAAACACGAAAGTAGCATCTAATCTAGGTGAAAGCATTTTAGAAAGAAAACGTATCGAAAAGATTGCCCTTATATGAGTCTTTAAACCCAAGCATCCTATCATTAAGTAAGAGACATTTAATACTTTATTTTAACATTTATGTTAATAATTTATAATAAAACCAAATGTTTAAATGAATGTATCAAATGACTGAAAATCATAATTTATATATTAATTTCAACAGGCGCCATCGAAATTCATAGTTTACCATCGATTTCTTAAATACCAAATAAAGTTATGAGAAATATTATCCAGTGAAAGCAAAGGTATGCTAATTTTAATAGGCCTGAGACATGATGCCGCTATGTCAATATACGTAACTTTATAAATGTATGACAAGTCAAAGTGTATTTAGGGATTACTAAATAACGAGAATAGTATAAGATCGCATGTTGCAGACTTTACTAGTGGTGAGTATCATTTTAAGATTTATATCCGTGTATCCACTAGTATGTACTATTCTACCAACAACTTTGTTAACATATTAGATTTATTTTTTATCAATAATGAGGTATATTGATTTTAGGTCTACGTTTATAGTTGGATACAGCAGAAAGGTATAATGACGAATTATTTCGTTTGATGAGAAAGATACACGATATGATCGCACGAGCTTCTAGGAGGAGGATTTATACGAGTAGCAGGCCGAAAGAGTTCATTAATGAGTACAGGTACTTATAATTTTATATATATAAGAGACTATTTTATATTTAATATAATATATATTAATAGCATAAGATGAAGTGAGAAATACGAGATCAATCAGAGGGAGAGATAAGTACGATGAAGCTAAGGAAGAGTTGATAACTAAAACAAAACCTAGTAACTTCACACCATTACTCCTTTAATCTTGCCGGGAGGCAAAATATTGCGATGGGAGGAGTTTAAGCGACTTCCAACCAGGAGGTATAGTGAAGATACTCATACATGGCCGAACGACACCCTATTGGAATTAAAGAGGATAGCTATAGGTATTAACGGCTAGGCTCGTGACATACAATAGACTTACTCTCAACTTAATCGAATGTGATGTTATTTGTAAACTAACATCCCGATCCCTCGACTACAACTACCTATAAATCTTTATAAGTTTTACTGCATAAAGACTAGATAACTGCAACTTCCTACCAAAAAAGTATTAACAGGCACAGACGAAGTCTGTGAGTTGTAATAGTTAGTTTCTCATTTCCTGGAGAGTATATTTAATAGTATTGTGCAAGTGCTCGGAAAAGGATTTTGTAGAGTATAGAAAGAACTTGTAGGTGAAACACTGTAATACTTTTTTGAGGCATTGAAAACAATGATGGTTCTCTGAATAATTAGCACAATATTATGAATAATCTTTGATAAAGAATCAGATTAGTAAATCAATATATATTATTCCTTACCCTCAAAATCTAAGGGCCACTCTCATAGATACATAAGTTAATCTGAGCCACGTTGTAAGTTGGCCGCCTATCGAAAAATAGAACTAAGCTTCTATTTTAGGCGTACCAGCCATAAGTAGTGGATAAGTAGCATTAGCAGTAAGAGAGAGGAAGAGACATTGGTCATTAATTTAAAAATAGAAAAAAAAGGTTGAGAATAGGACAGAAGCCAACGGAACACCGCTATTAGTAGTTTTAGAAGATTAACGGTGGCCGTAAACCCTAAACATCTACTGTATAGAACAACTAAGACGAAAGGAAATCGGTGAGAAGGTTAGATACTGAGACAATCTAACATTTAACGATTGCGAAGTTATCCTTTTAGAAATCAAAGTATCCTATCAATATCGACTTTAATCGAAAGCTTTCGAAAGGTTCTGCTACACCACAAAATATTGATTTCTAAACAGCATTTCAACTCAGACCAAATAAGAGCGTTATCCCCTTACGAAAACCATATTGCCAATCCTGTAGGTAAAAATAGAATTATACGATGCAATTAAGTTGAATCTTTCCTATGAGAGAAATCCTCATCACTCTTAAGGATACTAAGCATCTTCGAAACCTATACCTGTTAAAAAGAATACGCGACGGCTTAATAACGATAGGCACGTATAGAAAGGTTAAGCTAACCAGGTGGAGAGGGGTCCATCCTTCATTCTTTATAGAACAAGCATCGAATAAATTTGGAAATCGAAACCCACAATCCATTCCAACTAACGATAAAGTGAGAAGGTCGGAGATGTGAAGGAAACAAGACATTGAAATTTAAGAAAAAGAAGTTTAGACATAAAATAATTACATTCGATTTACAGGCATTATAATTCTATCCTCACATTTTTATTTGAGAGAATGCTATAACGGTAACTATTTAATATTCTGTAGGGACTGAGAGAATAACTTCCTCAATTACGTAGTGCTATATTCGAACACTCAAGAGAGGAAGAAGAAGATGAGACGCACAGTTACAGACTACATCTTCAACTCTTTAGATCTGAGAAAATTACAGTGTTATGTATCTTCATGAGTCTTCGGAGGGTGTGTCGAATGCATGCGAAAGCTTCCGGAAAATTCTGTCTAATCAGTTGGAACTCTAGCGCTAAGGTTTGATCGAGCTGAATTCTTCAGTCTTTCAGCAGATTGCTAAAACCTCGCTTAGCTTGCTGCATCTTCTCGGCGAAGATCTAGAGGAGGGGAATTATAAAGGATTTGCAACGCAATGTAAGTGATTTTTTTTAAATGCCAGAAAGGACGGGAGGAAGAGGATCCAGAAATATTATTGCATTTTCTGCGCAGAAAAGATTTTGAACGATTCCGGGATGAAATATACGTAACACGAGTTCTAGAGTGCGTATACTACCGTAACTCCCATAAGGCAGTCAGTCCTTGTAGCTCGAATAATCACTAGAACATAACAGAGTTCTACAACAACGGTTTATAAGATTTAGTTTAAGAGAAGGAGTGTGAAATGTTGGGTTCGCCTTGATGTCAGACTGTACCAACTTCCTCGATTACGTGCTCTGAACACTCCTAGGAATCCCTTCTTCTGAAGCAATAATTATTATTCCAAGGGAAATCAAAGAAGTTCGACCAAGTTTGCTACACCGAAGTGCCAAAAAAGCTGCTTCGAGATAGGCGCGGGTCGTTCTTGAGGAAGACTTGAAAAGGTGGAGCAGGATGCAGAAGTAAGGTGATGGTCAACGCGAAACTATACCTAAGATAGGTGAAAATAAGTTTATCAGTATAATTATTATGCTAAGTTGAAGAATAGTTTAGAGTCGGACGAATATAAAGAATGAAGAATTATATTTATTGATTCAAATGCAAGATGATCAGGGAAGCGGATATAGAACTGCACAATCTGTTCTAGATCATTCTGAATAGAGAAAGTGAATTTAAGTTTACCGGCTGTGACATGATAAACTGGAAGAAAGTTATTGGCGGTGATGAACATTGAAATCAACCAAAATGATGGTTTCCTGAGATAGGAGAAAGAAGTAAAGAGAGATATATTTTCACTATTAGTTGATACGTTAAGATAATCGATAGACACTTAGAGTTAGGTATTAAATACCATACATTATAGACATAATAAAAGGTGAATTTTAGTTCGTATAGAGTTGGCAAATATGAGTTGAGCCAGAAGGTGGACTATTCAGAAGATTCCTTAGTAGTAACACGACAACAAACGACGTCGTTGCGCACGTATGCACAACCACCTTATTCGGCTGAAAATTGTAAGAAAAAAAGTAGTAGGGAACACAGTAACGTTTGTTGTCAAGGCGCTCAAGCACCTGATTTTCGATCAAGAACAAGAGGCGAGACCTAGATGAAGGGAGATAGTGTTAACAAAGGGAAATTAGAATGAAAAACTAATTTAGGACTTGCCATAGAAAAAATATTTTTTTTAAACGGGTTACCGGGAATTGGTAGCAGATAGTTTAAATCCACAGTAATTTTTTTTGGTAGATGTAGGGGGGGGGGTTGTATTTTTTGGTTTATTTATTAAGCATGATACCACCACTCACGGGCAAATGCCCTTTTTTTCTAGGAGAGGGGCAAAAAAGTTAAATAAAATAAATAATATAAGAAAAAATATCATAAGAAACAAATTTATAATAAATTGGAAACGTAAATCACTCCACCTGTCACAATTCCCTCGGGTGGGACGTAGACGCGAGACTTAAATAGAGGAAGATTAATATTGCGGGGAAAATAAGTAGAAGGCAAAGGAGTCCACAACAGATCTGGGCTGAAAGAGGAAGGTACCTATAAAACAAACGAATGATCCTTTGAGCCCAATATTCACACAATTTTCATTGGAGAACAAGGCACCTCTTTTATTCGAAGGGCGACGCAGTGGTGAGGAATGCGAGAAGTCAATTATACTCGAGCACTGCCGTTGTAATATCTATATTGAAAAAGAAGATAGGGCACCTACCAACTAGTCACGACGAAGTAAATAAGAGGGTCAAGGAGTCAGAAAGTTATGGGACAGTTTTAGAGCCTCTAGCCTTGCAGAGAAAAAGGGTCAAGGAGGGTGGAACCGGATAATCCACCCCAATTAGTTGGGAAACGTATTCCATAACATGGAGGCGATAAGACCTTTTATATAAACTGGAGTATCGTGTAGCATGAAGTAGAAAAAATTCACCGCAATCTGAACAGAATTCCCAGCTTTTTGAGAACTCAATTCTTGCAGCGATGAATGATGATGTTATGTACATCTTAAGACATATTTCATCTTAGTTAATATAGTTACATATAGAAAGTAAATCCTTAGAAATTAATAGTTTATGTTGATAGTCTTGTGCTGAGAAGCTAGATGCCGCAAAGGGGATGGAAAGTTGGGGGAAGGTAATTTCATTAGCAGAGCGGCAATGAGCATATGAAGAAACTGTATTTTCAATAGAAGTTGTCTTTTGAACTTCACAAGTTCAGAGGTTAAGCTTTATAATCTTTATAAATAAGAGTTAAAGTCTTATCAAGAATTTTCGACAAATTGTATTTTCTTTGCATGATTCAGAAGATGTCGAATTATGTCGATATTTTCCAATATATCGTATCGCATTCCAAACTTTACCTAAGACCCATATATATATATATATACTATAATACTATATAATCAGATTATTTAATAAAGTATGCAAACAGAGAGCAAACCTTATTATGAGGATTTCAGAAATTGATTGGAAAAATATGGTGATTTGAGACCGGTAATTCATAAAATATTAGCATCGATGATACAGTTGATAATGAAAAAATTTTAAAAACTTAATTGACCTAAAATATTTAAGAATCTACGATTTATCTCAACTATCTCAATACCTTCAAGCTAAAAGTCAGATAACCTAATCTTATTAAGAGGAAGTTATGAGTTTTTAGAAAGGTTTTTTATTTTGGATTGCTATACCCTTTCTTTAAATATTAAGTGTGCATAAATTAAAGTTTAAGTTCAATGAGTAACATTTAATTTTAAAATAATGAACATACACACAAACAAAGTTTCATCTTATTTTTTAAGTATTTTTAATTTTATCAAATAAAAAGTTATTTATTTATACAGTTTTTATTCCAGGAGAAGAATGCTCATTTATTTACAGTAAAAGTCAGTCAGTCAGTGAATACAGTGAGTAATTGTTCATGTCTTGAGACAACTTGCTAGTTCCTTATTCTGCTAGTTGGTTAGTTTGTTAGTCTCTTAGCCTGTTATTCTTCTAATTTGTTAATCCTTTTAGTCTGTTAAATTGTAACTCTGTTAATATAATAATACGCTAGTCTGTTTGCTAGTTTGTTAGTTCGTTGTCCTGCTAGTCTAATTTTTCATTACCTGCTATTGAGCTACTGAGAGAGAGAGGGAGAGAGAGAGAGAGAGAGAGAGAGAGAGAGAGAGAGAGAGAGAAGCAGATAGAGATGGATGTAGAGAGAGTAGATTAGGAGTATAGTTAGATTAGAGAGGAGAGAGATGAGAGAGAGAGATAGAGGAGAGAAGAAGAGATAAAGAGAAGGAGAGTAGAGAGAGAGAGATTCAGAGAGAGAGAGAGAGAGAGTGAGGAAGAGGGAGGAGAGAGCAGAGAGAGAGCAGAGAGAGAGAAGAGAAGAGAGTAGCAGAAGAGAAGAGAGAGAAGAGATGAGAGAGAGTACAGAGAGAGAGGCAAACAGAGAGAGAGAGAGAGAGAAGAGAGAGAGAGAGCGAGAGAAGAGAGAGAAAAGATATAGAGCGATGAGAGTCCGAAGTAGAGTAGAGAGTGAAGAAGAGGACTTCATAGATGAAGTCGAAGAGGAGAGAGAGAGAGAAGAGAGAGAGATGAGCGAGAGAAAGAGAGAAGAGAGAGAAGAGAGAGAGAGAAAGGCAGAGAGAGAGAGAGAGAGAAGTAGAGCAGAGCAAGCCAAGAGAGAGACGAGAGAGAGCGAAAAGGAGAGCACACGAGCACACGGCAGAGAGAAAGTACAGGTTCGCTGACATCTCGAGTGCGATCCGAGAACAAATAACGCCCACTAGAAGATTGATGTGATTTAACTATGAATATTCGCACTTATGAACCATCTTTCTTGGCCCCGGTCTTGCTCTCTACAACGCCTTAATCAGAGTAAAGTGGCGGTGAGATCAGAACAGAAGAACAAGAACCTGGATGAATCTGTCTGACAGATGGCATTTATTAAAAAGAGAGAGGAAGCTGTTCCCTCAGGCAAAAACTTGAAGCGCAGAGGAGATGAGATAGTTTAAGGAGAAATCCCAGTTCATCCACGTTGTGCCATCAAGCCTCTTTCTTATTCAAATAGGTCATAAATGGACATCCAAGAGGCATCTCTTGGAGCCCCCATCCAGGTTAGCAATGGTGAGTGTGTAACTGTTAAAAAAAAAAAAAAAAAAAAAAATGCTATCACTCAAATATTATCCATTATGATTCATTAAATACTAATATTTTAACAAAGGTATATACTATCCGTATGGTCAATAATGATTTTTGTGTAGAAGCAAATACTGGAAGTATGTAAAGAATGTACCTATTAGCGATAATATACTATCTGACTTCATAGATACAGATAGGAGTAGAGATTAGATACGAGTAATGAAATGATATATATTATTATCTACATTATTTTATTACAAGTTGAATACAGGATTATACTAGCGAATTGGTATTACTTATTGGTTGTCTGTCACTAATATCATTATACTAATGAATTTATCATTTCTACACCAAAGGCTTTGGAGTTATAAGTTTATAATACTTCCAAACCAAAGAGAACTCCAAGATTAAAAAATTCAGAGAAGACAATGTTAAGTATAAATAAGACAGTGAAGCCTCCGAGTGTAGTATATTCAGATGAATTTCCCAGTGGTGATTGGTACTTCCTATGTAAATACTTATTAAAGTAATCGCTAATGCTAAAAGTAGGTCTAGTTTGTAAGACAGGAGACTATAGCGAATGAAAAGACTAATGAATTTAGTGAATTTTCTAGTATGAGACATTCATCTTTCCCTTTGAGATAAACTTTCCTATTCATTCTCTGTCCTCCTCTCTCTCATCGTATAGACTTGTCGAGTAACATTTTAAGCTCCTTCGCGAATATAATTATTCCGCTACGGTTGGAGAAGTCTGCGATTTTTATATTTATAATGAACATATCGAATTCCTGTAAACCATGATGCAGGCACTTAGTGAGAGTGAATATCTTATTAATGCTTTAAATTGTTGATCCAACCATAGAATTTCTTCTCAAAATTTAAAAAGCCGCCATATATCAATCACCTCGTATTCGATAAGGAATGGCATAAGGGTGTGCCTATTTCTCTTTATGTATTATGTCTTGTGTTGAATTTGAGTACTCGTAGGATTAACGGTCTTATATTTTTTGAGAACATTTTTGTTCTTTATAGATTATATTCCTTCTAAGGGCTTGGGCTAATGGTTGGAAGATGGGTACGAGATTCGTCGTGGTCATGTTTCACATTTAGGTTTCTTGAGATTTTTATTAACGTTTGACGTTCACACACAGCATTGGACGTGTACAATTCTCGCGAAAGTCCTCCACGAGTGTGAGAGTTAAAATAGTTGTAATAAGATAAAGAATTCCTGGTACACATAATAATGATACGGAAGATCTTAGAGCAATAGTTAGTGTGCAGAACCGAATTACTAAGTCGTGTCAAATCTCAGAACGATCCGAGGGGATGTTAAAATATTACTAAACCTTGAAGGAGTAGATTTGGACCTGAGGTTGCATCCATCTGAGACTCCATCCATAAGCAACATGCGAAGTAAAGTTGAGTTCAAGTACACAGACAAAACACCAAGTCGCTCACCTATGTCAATTATCGCACGAACTTGGTTGGTTTGTTGGAACAAGAAGCCCCGGTACTGCATATTTGGAAATGGGAACGATATCAGTATTGCAAGCAAGGATACACATATCACACAATCACAACGACACAAAATCGTTGGGGAATACTATGGGGCTGTTTCCATGGAAATGGGAAGCACATGAAAATGAGTATATTGAGACATAACTCACTATAGGATATATATATAATATACTACATTCATATATATATATATACTATATTATATTATTTGAAACATAACGTATTAAGATATATTGTACGTATAATGTTTGCTGTATATATATTGAAAATATTGGTTATCTATATGGTATAATACTAGTTTGGGATAATATATAACTATATAGATTACTAATACTATATATGAGAAACATGGTCAAGTATGATAAGTTATCAAACTTATAACATCAGTAGAGGACGTTGTTTTGGATGAGACTGGATATATATATATAATATATATATATACAATATACGAGGTAGATTACAACCTTATTAAAGCTCGAGACCAACCAATGAGATTATATCAGAACGATATCTGGATACGTATTTCTGGTGTTTTTCGCTTTTCGCCTTCCTTCTGGTATATTTTATCCTCACATATTCACTTTAAATACTATTATCGTGGAATAAGATGCAGAGAAGCTAATTAGATACATGGTATAAAGTGAGAGGTAGTTTCTCGTTCGTAAAATATATCAAATGACCTTTTCTATACATTTGGGAATATAATTAGCCATAATTCAATTGCTATAGGCATTAGAATTTTAGGTGAAGTTGATATGAGAATATAGGACTTACTTACTTTAGAAAAGAAAGGAGTTTAATGTAATGATTATAGTGTGCAATACTGCATACCATTTATCTTACAATGACAGTTCTAATATGGTTATGATTTAAAAATGGTTAAAATCCGAATGCCTTAAGTTCGAATATATTATGAGTTTGGTTGGTTATAGGCTTTGGTTAGTGTTCTGTGTTGGTTGCGTGTGGAAGAAGGTATATGTCTTGTTGCGCAGGAATTAAGGGTAATGGTTGGCGGTGTGATGGTTTCTTGTTTAGCTTATGGATGTAAGTGATAGGTCTATTGTGAGAAGTATAAACATTCGAGCAAAGTTGCTTTAAGAGACCAATCGACACCCGGATACTGGTGTGTAGGGGTCTCTTCTGAAGTTACATTTTGAATATCCCGCCCAAATACCCTGTGCGAAGTTATGTATTTGAAGTCCGTAAGTATATTAAATGAAAAGGGATTATTCATATGAGATTGCATTATTATAGTATTACATTTAAGCAAAATAAATCGTTAACTTGGAATCAAATCTTTTTCTTATATGTGTCACGTATACTTAGACTCTTTTCAGTGATAGTCATGTATTTGGTACTTGGTCTAGTAGAGATGAGATATTAAGAGGTAACATACAAGTAACGTATCCACAGGTACTCATCTATTTCAGTTGAGTTGCTGAATACATTTCATCTATCAGGGTATATGAAACTAATGAGTGTCCTTATTGGAATGAAAATATGCTCTATATCAATGCATATTATTTATAGTGTTGGATAATGATAAAATATTATAGTTATTCATTGGTTAGTATATATATCTTATAAGATATATAATTAAATAAACATATAAGAGTAAAGTATAACTAATATATGAGATATCATAATGTTTTTGGACAGGCCGGTCACGGCTTTAGGAAGGCTCGCTGCTGAGCCTTTTTTGCGACTCTTTGTGCTGACTCGAGATGTAGTCATATTTGTGATCTTCGACTAAATCGGTTATATGTTTCGAATTATTAAAAATACTCGCCATTTTAACCTCAAGTGTACGTTACTTTGACTTTTTTGGCAACCCCAAGTAACAATTCGTTATGTGCAAAAATACGTGCCCCCACAGCTAACTTCATGGGTGTTTTTTTTTTTTTTTAAGATTTATTTATTTTATTTATTATTTATTTTTTTATTTTATTTTAATTTTTTTTTTTTTTTTTTTAATGGTAATAACCTTGGTGACTTGCGTCCGCCATTTTGTTTTATAAAGCGTTTTGTTAATCTTTGTCGGGATGAATCGCAAATTCATCGTCGCAGTTCGCTGGGATGAATCGCAATTCTCGGCTCGCCATCGTCGCGAGTTTATATTTTAACAGTTCCAGCAGTCGCCTCCACTGGCCCGAATACGCCTAGCAAAGAACCACGCGCAAAAAACCGCTAAGTAGCAAGGCCAATAGCATAGTTACTTTCATACGTTTATACGTTTGATAATTATTATTATTACGTTTTAAACACTGAAACAACGAGAGTTAAAGGCAAGTATTATATTTTTTACGAAAACTTGCCGTTTTTTTTTAAATTATAACGAAAATATTTAACCCCATACCACGTGGTCGCTAAACTCTTCACGAATTATTCACCGCCTTCCATCGTTTGCTTATAAACTTCCTTACCAGCTCAGGCCTCACCGTCTTTATATATTCGAGTTCTCCCCTTCGGTCATAAATCAAAATAGATCTCGACCTCTCACTACCGAGGAAACTTTTACTTTCATTGATGCACACTCTTTATTTGTATAATTAAGAGCTTTGTTATTATTATTATTATTATTATTATATTAATTATTATTATATTATTAATTATTATATTATTATTATTATTATATTATTATTATTATTATTATTAATATTATTATACTTGCTAAACCCTCCGCGATAAGTAGAAAAATGCCATAAACATTATGCATATATATTTTTCATTAATATTTTCAAGGATTTTTATAATTAATACCAAGACTTAATTATTAAGTTTATCTACAGGTACTATTGCTATTCCTAATATTTTTAATTCTAATTTAAATTTTGTAAATAAAATTGCTAATATATGAATAAACACTCGTATATTAATGATTTTTATTTCCTATTTATTTATTTATTATATATATTACATATATTAATATAAATATAAAATATTTTTTAAAATCGTATTTAAATTAAATATTAAATATTTAATATTATTATTATTATTAATTATTATTTAATTAGATTACAAATTTCTATTATATTAATTTATATTTACTTAAGTTATTTGATTTAATTCTATTAAGATAATTTTACTGAGTAATATATTAAATAGTAACTGCATTTATAATTGTTGAATGTAGAATATTATTCAGTATATGCTGAATGCATTGAGCGCGAGAGATATTATTATGATTCGTTTGATGCGGCGGAAGCGAGCGCGCGCAGCGAGGCGAGAGGAGAGCGGGGAGGAGCGTTTCGTTTGCGGTTACTTTCGCTGCAATTTCTTTTCGACACCGTTTTGGACCTGTTTTTTTAATTTGACTCCATTTTTTTATTTGCTTTTTATTTGAAATTTACTCTTCCTCCCCAAATTTTTTTATTTATTTATTTTTTAGTTCCTTCAACTCACTAGTCCTGAAATCACAAACTTGAAAATTTCGCCTTACATGGATTCATCGTAAAGCACGTGGCAGACTCCGTGCTATATTCCTTTAATTGAAAATTTTATTCATTTTATAGAATCAGCGTGCCTATTTTCTTATCAGAATTATCTAACTCTATTAAAATAGCTCATTATTCACGAAACGAAGTTATTTTTATTTTATTTTGGTATTTAGGTTTGTTCATTGGTTAGCACGTGGCATCTACAAAGCGAGCGAGCGAGCGAGAAGAGAGAGAGAGCGAGAGAGGAGAGAGAGAGAGAGAGAGTAGAGAGAGAGAGAGAGAGAGGAGAGAGAGAGAGAGAGGAGAGGTAGTATATATATATATTATTAATATTATCTATTTATATAATATAATATATATTAATAATATATATTATTATTATTATATATATATATATATTATTTTATTATATATATATATTATACATTAACTTGTTTAATGAATTTGATAATTGAACGCTTAGAAGCATTTTCTACCCGCCACTTCTAGTTCACTGCACTGGGAGTTTGACTCAATAGTTAACCTTACGAACCTACCTAACTAACTAACTAACTAACTTGC
>JABUQX010014034.1:0-74484 GCA_015478945.1 Trachelipus rathkii
AAAGAGATATCACAATTCATAATTAATAGTTATCATATAACGGCAACATAAATGTTAAATAGTCAAAATAATAAATAAAGAAGAGTAAGATAATAACTTATATAGTAACTCTAATGAATCTTACACTTATTTCTTACGGTCTCCCACTCAAGGTGAGCCTAGAGAGTGAGGTATCGGTAGGTTTGAGAGAGAGACATATTATATATATATATATATATATATCATATATATATATTTATAATATATATAAGTTCGGATCTAGGTGTCTTTGGGGGCAAGAAGGCATAATCCGAATCAAGAACCTGCAACAAGATTACGAGCACTATAAGCCGTAAGGCAAATCATAAATGAGGGCAACCCCTCGCCATATTATCACACCATATACGATCTGACTATCAATTCATTATATATATATATATATATATATATATAATATTATATATATATATATATTATATACCTTTCCAATATTGACCTAATAAATACCATCTCTAAACTAATTATATACTTTCATTTATTATCTCTCTAATTCATACTATCACTATACTTTCTTCTACTACTACACTCATAAACATACTAAACTATCTTCTAAATAAGTTATCATTAATATTCCCTCATTTTATTTAATATCTAAATTTATTCTTAAAAATCGTCCTATAATATATATAGCATACTTTGGCCTATTCCATACCTGTATAATAAAGTTGATTACTCACTTTATATATATATATCACTTGTAAATACACACAATATTTATAGTGTAAAAATACTATAATATATATTATAGAACTAATTAAAGACCCTGCACAAAATTAAACCACCTTCGTTTAAAGTCCATAGCCATAATATTAATATAATCAAAGTAGTTAAAAACATCGTACCTATATATTACATGTAGTATAACCCTTAAGCTAAACTACATCAATAATACTTAGTCGCCTTTACATTCACCAACGGATTTAATTGATTACCAGCCACTACTTTCTTTATTGAAACTCTAGATTAATATTTTTAAACAATATTTGTTTTAATTACTTTACAAATTAAACTTTTATTCTCTAACAAAATCATTAATTCTAAAATTTTTACACAAAGATTTAAAACATTATTTAAACATCTGCTTACGTTTCTATGATAAATTAGCAGTTGCAAAAACTAAATTTAATATTAATGCCCTCTCACTTATATATTAACATTCTTAGGGAATAAATTATATAATATTTAGTTAAATAAGAACATTTTTGTTCTCAGCACTGTCATCACTATACATCTATAACTTAAACTTATCATCAACTGAGGACTGTATCCTCATCACTTACACTATAAACCTAATATAACTAATTAGCTTACTTATTCATATATATATATATATATATAATATATTATACTAACGTTTATACTTTCAAGCCCCACTATATTATTTATCTGCTTCTCGGCTTGTGTTGTGTGTGTGTGTGTGTGTGTGTGTGTAAGGTGAGTGCGATGTGTGTGTGTGTGTGTTGTGCTTGAAAATAAGTTGATTACCAGATGTCTTTAAAAATTTCGTCCCAATTAAAAAAGTAATCAAAATATTCATTTTTATTTTTTCGAATATAAACCGTAGTTGAGGCATTGTTTTTAAAAATTTTAAATATTTATTAAACATTTTTAAAAAAAATTAAATTATTTTTACTTTATTTATTTATTTTTTTATTATATTATTTCTTTCGTTATTTATTTTTTTTTTTTTTTGCCTATAATTATTAAACTATATGCTAATATTAAGAATTTCTCAAATCTAAATTATCTCTTACTATTTAACTATAATCTCAGTACCTGTATCTTCTCAGATACAAAGTGAGACAAAACATTTATCATATCAGAATGTAAAATATGAGCTACACACTGACTCAACATGAAAATATAGCAATACTAGAGGGGAGTTGGAATTTGGGATTGCGCACAACAAAAGAAATGGCAGGCGTGGAGAGCTACTCGCCAGTACGAGCGCTACTATAGTAGAATTGAGGCTAACTGATCCCATCCCAATCATTGCTCAAAGCTACTCTGGACATTACAATCACTTTAAGATATCAAGCTTTGAAGATCATAAACCTATTTGAAAGAAAGGTCAATAACCATGATGTCGGTTACAAACTTCTACAGCTCAGAGGAAATTATAAATAATTATGTGCTCTTGGTTTCATCTTCTTCCGTCACCGAAAAATCCACGAGATTGAATGAACCCACCTGTTTAGTATTATTAATCGTGAAAAATTGTCGATTCGTTTAGTCCAAGTTATCGCTAACCAGATAGAAGAATAGAAAATCCACAACATTGTCAAGGTATCGAACTTTATTACAATTCTCTCTTTTCGGGGAAATAATACATCCCACCTAGAATTGTGAACAGATCTATCTCTCTCAAATTGTTATGAATTTGCAAAATACAAAAAAAGAGATAAATACATTATTATCTGTTCACTTTACCCTTCTAACTTAAGCAAGTGTTCTTAATTTTTTATATTTTTGAGAAAATATATCATCATGTATTACTTTAATATCACACGAAAAATAGAAGAAAAAAGTAACGAATTCCCAGACTTTGTCACTCTAGATAAATTTGTGAGAAAGGACACAACGCAGAGCGCGCGTTAATTGTGCGCATCCAAGTAGAAGCGAGTAAAACTTATCAACATTTATAGAGAAAATATAAAGACACAAGATTTGACAGAGATAAGATATCGAAATCATCATCTATTTGAACCATCTTTTTACACCTACCGGAGAAACCCCTACCAATATAGAATCTGAGTAATAACTCCAAATGGAGGGCAAAGAAGTACAACTGGTGTAGTTACTGAAACTTATAAGACCCAAAGTATAAAAATAGTGCCCATCACCGGTGGTGGAAATCCATCATTACGCGTACCGCACTCTACCTCGAAATTTAAACTTAACTCAGTGGTACGGAGAGGGGAAGGTCTTTTAAAACTCAGAGTCGAAAGTAAGTTTTAGTGACAAATAACCAATTGTTTTGGAAGGTTAAGGAAATATATTTAGACAAACTGATGACGCTGATATACGTGATAACTCCACAATATTGAGGTCAGTGTGACTTATTGAGTTACTATGCTCCTCACAGCTTCCAAAGTTAATTCTTCGAAGTTGTTTTAGTTCTCAATCAGACAAAACTATATGGAAATCCAATGGAGATAATAATTAATCAGTGAAATCACATCCAATATGATGATTTTCTAGTTGTGAAGACACTATGGAGGTAACACGAGAAAATATGGTCTATTACTGTATGGAGTTTATGCATCTCTCAGCCCGAAAGAAATTTTCGGATAGTGAGTTGCCAACTTATGGTACTCGTGTATGAGCTCAAGGCTATGTTCTCTAGGTTAGTTACGTTAGGTTAGGTTACGATACGTTATGTAACGTTGTTAGGTTAGGTTAAGGTTTAGGTTAGGTTAGGTTACAGGTTATGTTACGGCTTATGCAGTCTCAGACTTCCAGGGTATAGGTTACCGACACTTGAAGATGTCTATCACAGAATCCATGAATTTTTGTGTAAAGGATATTGGCAAGCGAGGAGCTAACACCTATATACCGAAGGAATAAATTCCGAGATATAAGACTCTACAAAATCTCAGCAAACGCGCGAGAAAACATCTAATAAGAGTTTTTAATTGCACACCACACACACAAACAACGCCAACAACTAACACAACTATATCTTACTAACTATTTAATTAAGTACTAAATACGCCACATGAGACAATAAGTAAGGATACAGAATAGATTCCTTGATTAGTCTCTAGAGTCCTCTACAACATCCTGAGATTCAGCTTCAAAAGAAAACGAGACTTGCGGCCCAATAAGAGTGAGGAAAAGTGGAGAAAATAAAGGAAACACTTAGAATCACATAACCGAAATGTTACATCTACATTCACTATAAACTCGCACTGCAAAATCCTACTAAAGAATATTTTGAAGAAGTCTTCACTTTCGCCCCCAAAAGAAAATATATATTTTAAGATATAAACATCACAAGCATAGATAAAGTAGGATGGTACTAATAAATATCATGTTGAAATTAAGGATTTTAAATGTTGGAGCGATCTTATGCTACACCGAATATCAGTCTCGCATTGTTTCCTATTAGATACTTATTAAAAAAATGAAGGCACCTAAAATGTGGCGACGAGTGAGAGGTATGTGAACGAACAGAGAAACCAGAGTTTATGTTAGAGAGAGTACAACGCACACTAAACGCCGCTCCCACGCACACATACAGCAACCACGCGTTCACTATTACACAACTTACCAAATCCAATCATCACCATCTCTCCCGTCTCCGTTCTTGATCATTCACCAGCTAATTTCATCTATACATGCAAAGATTTACCATTCTTCTTCAACTTTCTTCCTGCGCACTCATACCTATTACCTCTCCATTACTAATAAGCCTGCCACCACGCACACACCAAAATACCTATTTCCTTCTTCGCACACGCCACCCACCTACAGTCAACACAGCCCACAACACACACACATTTTATAATATATTACATCATATATATATATATCACTACTATTACTATTATTAAATATACTGTATATATAATATATTTGAGTTATGTCAATCAATATCAATATTTTTACGATTAAGTAAACAATACATACATATATACTATATATATATATATATATAATATATATATAATAATATAATATAATATATAAATATATATATATATATATATAATATATATAACTATATATATAATATATATATAATATAATATATTATATATATATTATTATATATATATATAATATATATATATATATACTATAATATATAATTAATATATATAATAATATATAACTACTATTCATCGACTTCATATATTATATATAATATATAATATATATATTATATATATTCTAACCAGTTACATATATAATAAGCTACCATCCCTAGTCATTATTATTACCTATAAGTATCAAGATTATATTTTACTACCTATTAATTCTATCTAATTCTTATATATAAATACCCTTTATACGCGTACTACTTATATATATCATCCAGATAACACACTGAAAGTTAGACATTAGAAATACCTCTCTTAACTCCACATCAAATTGAGCATCACTGCTAAATACGTCTTTATTTGCCCGCTTATATACCTCAAGCATACCAAAATGACTGTTAAAATAGCATATGCATTGCGAGCCTTCACATAAACTACTTTGAAAGATGTCGTTGATTCGAGTATGTAAAACCTTCTCACTTTGAAATGTAAAACAAGTCAATGGTAACGGATGCTCCAACGAACATCGCCTTCCTTCTCTACCATTAATCAAACAATGACTAAGGAATAATAATGCCGGAATTTTCGAGTATATATAAGAAAATTATGGAATTTATTGCAAAAGTTTTCTTAATCTTGGTTTTGGGCACCGTTGGTAAAGGTTGAGTACAAGTAGTTCCAAATCAACATGGTATTTACCTCAATGGCACTATATATATATTATATTTATATTTTATAATATATTTCTCACTACTTACCATATTACGTATGACTACTATATTATTTATTATATAGTAGATTTCTTACTATTATTATCTTATATTCCTCCTTATATATATTAATATATATATTATTTATATTATATATATATATATTATATATATACATATAGCATATAATATATTATATATTTTCATTATTTTGAAATAATATATATATATATATATATATATATTAATATATATATTAATATATTATATATATATATATAATATATATTTAATATATATATATTAATATATATTAATATTAGATATTAATATTAATCAATTATATATATATTATATATTATATTAATATTATATATTATATATATATATTAATTATATATTATATATATATATATATTAATATATATATATTATATATACTCACATATATATATATATATATAATATATATTATATATTAATATATATATATATATATTATATATATATATATAATATATATATATATATATATTTAATTATATATAATTATATATATATAAATTATATATATTATATATTTATGGTATTCAATTATATTTTCTCTAATTCCAAATTCGATATATATACTATATATATTATATCTATTTATTAATTTCTATTATTATAAATATATTATCATACCTTATAACAAATAAAGATAGTTGACTGCCCTATATATATTTCTACATATATATCAACTGATAATGAGGTAATATATATATACTAATTTAAATACTTAATATATATATATTGGTTTTATATATATATCTACTATACCGCTCTTTATATAATATATACCTAAATATATATATATATATAAGTATAATAATATATATATTATATATATATTATAATGCTTCATAAAATTCCTAAATTGTAAATAATTGTATTTCTTACAGATGAATATATATTATATATATATATATATATATATACTAATATATATATCCAATATATATAGTATATATTATATATATATAAATATATATATTATATATATATAATATATATATATATATATATATATTGCTGGCTGTCGTCGGAGTTTTCTCTCCAAATCAAGCCACTCTGCTGCCTTGATAAAGGCATCATTCCTGTCTCCATTCCACAGTTAATGATGAGTTTACTCCAGTATTTACTGACGGGTCTAAAACCGGGAACAGGGTGGGCGCATCTGCTGTCTTTCCTGATCGCACTGCCTTCCCATACCTCCTCATGCTTCATTTTCCAACAGCAGAGTTAATGGCTAATAATGATTGCGCTTTCTTACTTGCTTCAATAAAATTTCTAAATTGGTAAATTAATTGGGTACTCTTGAGTGAGAGATGAAAATATTATATATAATTATACTATATATATATATTTATATATAACCAATATCTCAAATATATTATATATGTATATATTATTTATTATATATATTTATAAATTTATATACTAGAATTATCGCCTATATTACAGCGCGCTATATATAATATCAAATTTACGTACTTATAAAAAGAAAATACATACGTTTATTTTTATATTCACTTATATTAGACATTTTTGCAAAAAAATATACTATAGAAAAAAGACACTATATTGTTAAGAGGTTACTATTAATGTAATAGAGATACTTAGTATTGACTAATAGCAATTATATATCCTTATTTATATATACTTCTAAGGTAATATATTTTCAGATTTCAAAATTATCTAACTATGTAAATCAATAAAGCGCCACAGTAATTAATAAATATATTATATATTATATTTAATGTTATTATGATGAGACCTCCCTCCTCTACTTCTTTTATATATATATATAATATTAATGTTATATGATATATAGTGAGGAGTGAGTTATAATCAGTTAGTAGTACAAATTATAAATCTATAGTAAGTATACTGAACATTATAAGAGTAAGTATAGTAAGTATATCATATATACCTATAAATAATTATATAAATAATATATTTAAAAAAAATATTGTAAAATAGTTACATATATATAATAATATATATATATATAATTAGTAAAAGGGGAAGATTTTACAAATATGCTTGCCATGATATGTCTATTTATGACATAATTTTAAAAAGTTAACAGCAATTATATAATTACTAATTTAAATTTTAAATTTTTATTCATAAAAATAATTGCTTTCAGTATAGGAAGTAAGAGTTTGGTGTACAAATATACACTACTACCCTCTTTATTATATTACGTAGTAAGTGTGATATATTATTTAACCTATATAGGTACCTTATATATATATATATGCTACCGGAAGTATATGCACCATTTAATATCAGAATCATTATAAGTATATAGGCTACCTATATAATATATATATTATCATGCCCTATATCTACTATATATACAAAAATATATTATAATATAATATATAATATATATCTATTACATATAATATATATATATATACATATATATATATATACTATACAAAAATCAGTTACAAATTTTTATATCAATAAATAGTCATGATCTCATATTCAGTCATTTCTGTCGATAAATAATCATGACATTCCTATCCATAAAAAATCTTGATCTCATATTCAGACATTTCTATCTATCAATAATCACGATCTCATGTTCTTCTCATCAAAGTTAATGGCCGAAGACCAAGATGAGCGCTCCTCCATCTTGTCCTAATTTTTAATAATTGTCTGTAATAAACTATTTTTTCCACTTTATGAAATCATCAATGTGATATACTAATTCTTAACATCAAAATGTAAAATATATATACTTTCCTAACAAGGCTACAAAGAGACAGAGCCGAACCCATACCAGGGTTATAATTCAAACACATGTTAACATTGACAGTAAATAATACACATGAGCACATTCATAGTATCTGGAGATCTATGAATGTCAAAAGGGCTAGTGGCTCCGATGGCATTGTAGTAATTTAGCTTTGTTTTTTTTGTATGTCTCATAATTTATCATTTTTTTTCTTTTTTTTAGGGTTTGCTTCGAGAACGTCCACCAACACGGAGTGCAAGGATTTCAGTGAATGTTTTGTTATGGGCGTGAAGGGGGGAAATATTTTTAAAAAAAATTATTTTGTTGAGCTCCCTCCCTCAGTCACACCTCATCTCCTTGTTGCATACGTCATCACGGTAACGAAATTACGGTAAAATGTTCTTAATGAAAATATTTCCGCACTTCATCTTCTCTCTCCTCGATACATTATATTAGAGAATCTATATATATACCACATATACCTAATAATATATAATTCAATTCATTATATATAATATAATATATATATATACTCACATAAGTTGTTAATATCTTAATATTATATCTAACTATATATTATATCGAACTATATCCCTCCCATAAGGAGTTGGAAACATATATAACATTAATTTATGATACAAATATTATATTGTCCTCAGAAGATATATTTTTATTATAATTTTATCGCTTTCTACTTAACTTGTATTCATCTCGTTCGTACTATAACTATATTAATGAACTGATTCATATAATTTACGGTCGTATTCATTGTTTTACCCTAATGCTTAGATGTTAAACTATTTATTATTCACTATATATATTTTATAACGTATATCATATATATATACTATAGTAGTAGGGCTACCATTCCGCACGTAAATTAACTTTTACGATCCATAAGACACTTCCACTAATATATAATAAAAGTAATATTATTATACTATATACCTATAATATATTCATTATTTAAAAATATATGTAATGATATACAGAAATACTTTACATTTATATTTCAATAATTGACCTGTGTGACACATATTTAATATAGTTGTGACTATTTAAATATACTTATATTATACTATATAATTTTATATATTATCTCAATTTATTATTATTACTTATAATATAAAGTGTTTGTAAATATTATATCTTTATATACTATAAATAATAATTATTATATATATATATATATATATGAATTTTGTTTATTACGTATATATACATATATATAATATACTTATATATATATATATATAATATATATATATAAGGACTTATATACTATATATAATTTAATTAAATATTATAATACATATATATAATATATAATATATATATATATAAGGTAATGTACTTATATATATATTATTTGTATTTTAAGTAACTTTTTGTTTATATAATAATATTAATTATATTATTATAAATTTGTAAACTTTTTAATAGTTTATTATCTATAATATTATATTATCTATTATACTTATCTATTATCTTTTTATACTTAACGTATATATATTATATATATATAGTTAGTATAGTTATAATATATTATGATAAATATGGTATATATATATAGCTTATACTACAGGAACTATACTACTATATATCTTGATATATACAGCCTACTAATTTAATTTATAGTTACTATTTGATTATATATAATTATTATATATTTTATTATCAAATACCTACTATATATATATATACTAGTGTGGGTACCATATATATATATATAATATATAATATAGTACTATATCTTATTTGGTATCAAAGCAAAATATATTAAAGAAAAAATGATTTCACTACTTCCGTAGAACTTTAATGATTATACCGCAGTGTAGGAAGGGGAAAAAATGCACCAATAAGTTATTAACAAATCTCAATGAGAATAATAATACAATATAACTAACTAATAATAATAATAATAATATATAATAATAATAATAAATGATAACAATAATTAATAATAATAATAAAAAAATTATATAAATATTAAATAATATATAATAAATAATATATAATAAATAATAGTAATAAAATAATTAAATTAACAAATTAAATAATATAAAAAATAATAATAATGCAATAATAAATAATTGTATTAATTATATCGTTCATAATATAATAATAATAATTTAAATAAATTAAATAAATTAAAATAATATATAATAATATTAAATATAATAATTATATAAAAACATATAATAATAATAAATAATAAATAATAAATAATAAATAATAATTATAATATTTAATAATCTTATTATATATATTTTATTTATAAGAATAATCGCTTTTATAATATTTCGAGCTAATAATTGATAATTAAATTAATTAAATAATATATAATTAAATAATTAATAATAATAATAATGATAAATAATAATAATAAATTAAATAATAATAATAATATATAATAATAATAATAATAATATATAATAATAATAATAATAATAATAGATAATAATAATAATATAATAATAATAATAATAAAATAAAAGGTATTAAAAAGATAATAATAACTACAGATAATAATAGTTAATACCTAAGTTACAAGGCACAAATTCTGATTCTAATAATAATTAATCCTAAATAACAATCAAATAATATTACTAATTATAACTATAATATAAAATATTATTATTATTTATATTATGTTATTTTATTATTTATTAATTACATAATAATTTGATATACTCATATGTAAATTCCTCAAATTTCAAAGTATGTTTCGATACCTCTTTCTAAATTCCGATAGTTCCCTTAATCGATCATATCTAAATCTCTTTGCATTAAAAATAAAACCTTTAATTGCTGTTATTAGCTTTCCCTTCAATACTCCTTTTTATTACTTAACTGAACTATGTTGTGTTATAATAACTGGCAGACTCTATCGTATCTATCTATCTATCCTATCGTGACAAATGAAGTCTTTCGCAAATGTGAAGGAAATTATTATAATGCACGTTCATGGGCGTTTACTCATAAGGCAGACAATGAGTTCGCCTTTAATATCTACAACTAATTTTAGCTCCGGATAGCTTCCTCTCTCTGCTCTACTTCCTCTACTCGTCTCCTCTACTCTTCAATCAGAAAATCGCATGCTAGATCTCTCAGATCATCTACCATGTATCTCTTCCGTCTCATTCTCTCTCTTCTCATCTCAATCAATCAGTACTCATACTCTCTCTCTCTCATTCACCCTCACTCGTTTATCTCTCTTTGCTCGTCAAATTAATTAAGCTTAATTGTTTATATGCTCACTGGCCTTCTCCCTCTCTCACCTCTTCTTCTTTTCTTCTTTTTCTTTCAAAAAAAAGTTACCACTCAATGTTTTAAATTTATTCATTCAATAAAAGTGAGGGAAGCAGATTCAAACATCTGACCCCTGAGGTATCTTTCGAGCTTGCTTCCTATTCATAACACAATTGCAAAATTTTCTTTGTTTTCAGATGTTTTCCCACATAATCGCTGTTCTTGGTGAGTCTGAAGCTGCACTTTATCGTCAAACACGTATTGTCAGTAAAGGTTTCATTGTGTGAAAGGGAGACGGATGTGGAAACTATGACGCATACACGGGGTAACAACTTTAATCAAAAATATGTCTTAATTGTAAAGGGGTAGGAAAAATAAAAACCCCATTTAACCTCATCCTGTCGTTCTATATATATATATATATATATATAAGTTATATATCATATATAACGTGAGTGAGTATATAATATATATATGAGCAGAAGATAATTCACTCTAAACTTAATTGATGTAAATATATTAGCGTTATTATCAAGTGTTGAGTAGTTCATTATACTAACCTATACTATATGGCTACCTTAAGGTTAGTATATATAACCACAATCCATTATAACTATATAATATTTCATCATATATATATATATATATATATATATATATTATTATATTAATTTAAATATATGTTTGTGATTTATATTAATATATATATTAAATGAGATATCACAGACTATATCACATAACCTTATTTTTTTATATTAAACATTATTATATTATACATTATATATATATTATTACTAACTATACTGTAATTACGTGTATATTATATTATATTATATATTATACGCATATATATATAATGATTCAAAGAAAAATAATTTAAAACCAATATTCTAAATTTATGCATATATAAACTACTTAAATTTTCTTACAAAATCCCTACCTTATCTGCCATGATACTCTACTCATATATATATAACTATAAATCACATTTCTCTCTATACTTAGCTAAGATATAGATATATATAACATCTTTACCATTACTTATATAATATAAGACTAATATCACTAAATTACCTAACTTATATTTATTTATCTATTCTCAGAGTCTTATATATATATATATATATATATATATACTACAGACCGACAACTTGGATTCCCTCTAAATCATTAATATAATACTCAATATATATATATATACTATATATATATATATATATATATATATAGTATTATATACAATAATAAATAAATATATATGTATTATATATATATATATTATATATATATTAGATTCTAAAGTGATTGTTTTCGGAGACGCTTTCATCATCACAGAATGGTTTAAGAGAACTACACAGAACGTGCGAACTTCTGTATAGAATCAAAAGCCCGGGCCTAATTTCCTGAGAGTGTTCCTCCTAAACGAAAAGCAAGCCTTTGATGCTTTGAGTAAATGACCTCACCGAGCAAGCTCTTCAATATCCTCAATTCTTCTTCACAAGCCTTGCCTTAAAACCAGAGGGAATGGGGGAATGGAACATGCCATTCACCAATTAAAATTCTCCATACGACTAATCATTCACGACCTTCCTCACAACCGGGTGGGATCCCACAGATGTCTTGATCATGGAGAAGGTCTCGTCATGTCAAAAAAATAATTTTTTTTGTGGTATCTATTTGAATAAAATAATGAAAATTATTTTTTCTATTTAATGGTATGCTAGAAGTAGTCATACATTAAACACTATCTACTGAATAACTACTACCCTATACCAACATACTACTACTTTTCAAACTACTTTAAATCTACTATTCTCAAACTAATTACTATATAACTGACTCTTACTCACTCACTCACTATAAACTAAATATCAATAATAATAATTAATAAAAATAATAATAATAAATCTTATTTCAATTTATAATAACATTAATAATAATCAATAATAAATACAATTATAAATAAATAATAATAATATAAAAAATTTTATATTTTTATATGTCTGCAATACGGAAACCTTTATTCTTCCTACGATATTAAGACGTAGTTTTGCTAGTTTTGGTGGATGATATTCCGTATCAATCTGTCCGATAAACTAAATTGTAAAGAATTTTACAATTAATTAATCAAAATTGCAAAGGTTATTGATTGCTCGTGAGAAGTGGATATCACAACCCTCATATATATATAAATTTTTTTTTTTTTTTTTTTTTTTAAAAAAAGACGTATTCCATATTGATTAAGTTTTATTTTTATCCTGATAAGGTGAAACCTTTATTTATCTTACTGCCTACATACTTCTTTACATAATACATACATACAAAAATACATACATAAATGCGTTCATACATACATACATACCATTACATAACATCAAACATACATACATACCATACATACATACATAATACATACATACATACATACATACATACATACATACATACATACAAACATAAAAATAAACATCAACTACTCTAAATTATTAATTTCTTAAAAGAATTATATATATATATATATATAATATATATCTTTATAATAATATATATATATATATATATATAATATTTATATATATATATTATATATATATTATATATATATATAATATAAATAATATATATATAATAATATATAATATATATATATATATATAACATATATACTATATATATATATAACAAATATATATGTATATATATATATATATATATATTATATATATATATTAATATATATATAATATATAATATACAACTATTACTTCACTACTAATAAATAATTAATACGTATAATATATATATATATTATCATTATATATATATATATAGTATATTCCTATTTAATTATAAATATCGAATTATCATTATAATATATAATCTTAACATTAATATATAATAGTATTATATTATTATATATATATATAATATAATATACTATAAGGTTACTACTACTAGTATATATATATATAC
This sequence comes from Trachelipus rathkii, assembly GCA_015478945.1. Taxonomy (NCBI): domain Eukaryota; kingdom Metazoa; phylum Arthropoda; class Malacostraca; order Isopoda; family Trachelipodidae; genus Trachelipus; species Trachelipus rathkii. The sequence goes on from JABUQX010014034.1 coordinate 14,532, forward strand.
TAGCCAGTCATCATATTAACTATATATATATATATATACTAAGATTGTCATATTTTATATATATATAATATACTGAAAACTACATTGAATCTTATCATATGAAGCTTACGTCCAGTCACGCACGAAGTCACTATATACTCAAACGTACTATAATTAATTGTCACTTAATAAATATACTGTAATAATTATATCAATATATAATATTATAACAATCTTAAGAGAATACTATAATATTTATATATATACTATATACTCATTATATAAGTCAATAATGAGTAAACTCTATAGCTTTCAACATCTACGGATTCCCTGAAGACGGAATATCTGTTTCTGGCGCGTATTCCACATACTATTCGCGGTACGAGTCCTCTAGCCTTACTCTTCTTCAGCAGCTTACTCCAATTTGGGTCTGGATTCTTACGTCAAGAAAGGCTATGTAGATAAAATAGTCCACAAATATTTTTTTGGTTTATTAAATATAATGAATATTCGTCTAAAATGACTTATCCACACATGCTGTATTTGAGTAATCTTCTTAAAAATCTTGTTAAAGAATTGAAAATAGATTATTCCTACATTATATAATCACTAACCATATATAACTCTATATGCTAATATTATATTATCCCGTTATTACCTCATTATTTCTCATTATATATATAATATATATATAATATATATATATCCCACATATATTTATACCCTAATATATATTAATTTTAAACTCAGGTATTGATAATATACTAATATAATATATATATTATATATTTTATAATAACTTGTTCCAGCTGCTTCATATATATTATATATATATGACATCTAAACATAACTATTATATCACAATATATACTATATATATAATATACTGATATATTACATATATATAACAGTCCGTGAGGGGTGAAATATATATTATATATAGTTACTACTCCAAATATCATATTTATAACATATAACTATGTTTCATAAACCAATTAAATATATATATATATATAATATATATATACTTTTAACTCACTTATTATACACTTGATCAATTACTACTACTACAGCTACCAACGTTATTACTATTATATGATATACATAATATAATATATATAATGTACCTATATTATTATATATATATAAAGTAAGATTTAAACAAACTTCAAAGTAAGCATGCATCAAGCGTACCTTGTGTAGGTACATAGAGACTCATAAGTGATAATTAATTTGATATTGATCTTGTTAGCCCGTTTCAAAATGATAACCTATACCAGCTTTTCTGAACAATTTCAATCTTTCAATCTCATCTTCATAATCTAGGAACATGTCTTTTTTGTCATTGTCAAGTATTTTTTAGCTTTTTATATCACTCTTCCTCGTCAAATTAACAAAATCTATGAATCTTTCCATATGAATTATTCTTTTCTCTTTGAAGGCCAGGAAAAAACACTTCAAGAAAACAAATAATTTTAGATCTAATCTCAACACACATTTGGCCCCATCAATATGGGCGATAGTATAACCTAACGTAATACATATTTATTCATAACAATAATTTGCTTCCGAATTTAAGTGTGTACTATATCACATCTTAAGTAGCAAAAGTTCAAAGTAGCAAGTGATAGCCGAAATACTGATAAAAACCTGGTTAAATACCGTTAGGCACACAATTATTTCTTTCTTCATCTACATTTTAATAGTCATATCGCAATCTTTCATTTTTTTCGATTCCCATTTTCTTTGAAGCAACTGGCTCTCCTGCCTCTTGAATTTCAACTGGTCTTAACTATTAACATCCATGCGAAATCTTAAGACAAATTTAATAATCTCGCTAAAATCATAATTCTTTGTTCTGTTTCATCTATTGGGACTTTTTTCTTCCCAGACGTCCATCGTGAACCTTTTGAATATTAGGATTTTTCTATTTAGTCACACTTGCAAGTAACAGGTTAGTACAGGTTTCTGGGCTCTTGATAATCTACTTCAAAATTCATATGTACTGCTTTTTATCTCCCTGCTGTACTGACTAAACTAAATTATTAGAATTCGCTGCACAAATAGAGTTCTTCCTCTCCTTCAGTCTTATTTTTAAGAAAACGGGTTTGAATAAGTTATATTACATTACCATCAATACTGAAATACCTGGCCTAGTAAGTCTCCAACACAACTATCTCACAATCCCGTACGTAATATGAACACCCAAATCTTATGTAATATATATACATGAACATAATACGAACATTTCTCATATGTCTTTATAAGGTCAGTAATGAAGAAATACTGCGCGTTTCTAAAATTTTAAAGTAATAAATAATATAATATAATAATAAATTATAAATAATTTATAATAAATAATATAATTAAATAATAAATAATATATTAAATTAATATAAATTAATAATAAAATAAATATTAATAAATATAAATTAAAATCTATAAGACTATTTATGTGAATATATTATATAATTTCCAATTAAATGTAAATATATAAAATATAAAAATAATAAAGTATTAAGATATTATTCATATAAAAAGGATATAACTCCCGCGGTCCCCGTAAATAACTAGTTCATTACCCCCTATTGATGACATACGCATAATGGAACACCAGTGAAATATTTAATATATCATAAGTGGCTCTTAACGGTACTTAAAATGTAGACTGACAATATATATAAGACTATCAAAGTAAGGAAGGATAATAATGAATTCCTAACAATCAGCTCACTGCCCGTAATATAAATATAATCTACTTAATGTGAGCAATGAACTTTCAAGCGCGAGTACCTTATCGTAACAGCTCGGTGACAGTAACTCTTATGATTCAGAAAACGTAGATATCCTAATTAGTCTGACTTCTATGGAGAATTAAACGGATATAAATTAAGTGAATCTGGAAAACTACTATTATTATAAGAATTCTTATTATAAGGTAGTGTTAAACATGCCACTTATTATAAGATATATAGATATGTATCACTTAAACTTAGAGAGCGAATTGAGCGTATTAATGAGCGAGGAGGCACATGGAGCCATGCCCCCCTCCTCGATAATAATCTCACTGTACAATTCTTGAAGAATAGGCAAGCTGAAGAAAAATTTTATATGTGAGTATGTATGAATCGTGTAGAAATTGGCTATAGAAGGAGCTGAAGTAAGTTAATTAATTTTAGATAGATGTGAAGTGTTGCGTCGCTGTGATGGATCAAATGCTTGCAGGGGCAGTAAGTCCATGGTAGTCTATAATGATCAGAAGATAAGCTAACTTGAGAAAACGAACAGTGAGCTATTGAATTATGCCCAACATTAGCATTAATAATTGAGGCATTATAGTTCTTAAGCATGCGAATAGTGGATAAGGCGCATGATTATGACTGCATGAGAGTACTGCAAAGCGTGAGATCAAAATAGAAAATTGCTTCTTTAAGGTATAGCGCGAGACAGATCTCCAAAAATTACCAGACTCCTAAACTATCCTAGCGTATCACCCAACAGAGATCTTCTACCAATGTATAATCGTAACAACCCATTATTTACTAGACATGTGTGTCGCATGCGACATTAATTAATATTTAATATTACTAAGATAATTAGGCGACGGGTAGGATAGATTTGAATATATGTTATCTAGGGCTGAGCCGCACAATGAATCTAAATAAACGGAACGCCGGTAATAAATAATTAATATTAGGAGAAATGTACTCATAAACAAGCAATATGCCTAAGTCACACAATATATCAACTGTGGCACCTATCGAAAAGAGAGACTCGAAAGTACCGAAAGAAATATATCGTATGCATTATAGGTAATAGGACAACTGATGATATGGGGATGTTATGGAGAAGAAGTGTGGACAGATGTGCATCAGCGACAAGGTCGCCTGCAGAAAAGCGCCCAATAGATAGGACTAGGTTGTCTTGTGGTAGGCAGATCGCCCGAAGTATCGCTACCGAACTGCTCTAGATTGAATTGAGATTATACATCTTATGGTATTTATTATACGCTAGAGTAGGGTAAAATGTAATGAGCGACATGGACATACTTACTAGCTTCAGTAGAAGGAGAATGCATTTCACCAACAATAATGGGAGACTTCTGAAGAAGGTATCCTAGAGAGAAAAACTAATTGAGTATGGAGATAGCGAAGATTGAGTGGCTTGTTTGATTTTGTAATCTGTAGCCCCAGATCCATAGACAACTGAACATCTCACATCCCGAAATAAAATAGTGAAAAGAACACTGAGATGTTAGTCTTCTTGCACTACACAGGAGAGTTCACGAGTCCCTTTCCTACAACCTCGCTAATGTATACAGTGCCCGATTCATCATTAAGAAGATTAGCGCTATAAAAAAGAATATTTAGTAATTTTTCATATAATTCTTTCCCAACTGGCTCAGAACAATTAATTCGATAGTCCTCTATATAACCATAACTTTCTTATAAATATAATGTAGATATATAGAACTAAACATGATATGAGATCTTACCGAAAAAGGCTTCATCATATTAATAGGTTAAGAATAAAGGTGATCCGGGGAAGTGGGATGTCCATTGGGGATGCGGATCATAGGAACCTTTGCGTGGCGTAATCGTAGAGTCTTATCAGCAGTACATATGAATAGATGTAAAAAGTAGGTTAACTCTAGTAGCTAAAGAGTAGTGATATTAATATCATTAATTAATCTATATCTATTAGTTTGGATATACAAGCAGATAATATAATAGCAATAGCATGACTATACAGAGTGGGAGGATAATGATGGTATATTATCAAGTTAACTAAATACATATAACTTCATAAGTATATAATAAGAACATCTATTGAGTATAACGCCCGAAGAAAAATCCTGAAATACGCGACATGACTATAATATAAGAAATTTATAATATGTACATCTAGTGAAATTCATAATGTAGTACTACACAGATAAAGAAGAAATTAATAACTAGTAGTAAATAATAATGGTCAACGAAGAAACAATTAGAAGTAACTATCTCAGGTGCAGTATGTCATATAAGAATCCATATATATATGAGTGTCAATTAATCATAAGTTATGAGATACATAAGTAGACAATATTCCTACAATTGTATATGAATAGTTAAAGTAATAATCTATATCTGTATAGTATAGAGAGGGTATAATTACATTAACTATATAGCATACGAGCTGATACGTAGCAATTAGCGATCGCAATCCTCATAGATAAGCATCATTAGATTCTACATACGATCTCCATATACGTGAAATCGACACGTTATTACTGGCGCTGAGACAGTAAGGGGTGACACGAATAATAATCATAATAGAAAAGGAGAGCACATTCTAAGAATGGAAGGAACCAACTATAACAAGGCAAATCATGGCCGAACATGGACTCGAGTAAAGTGTGAAACATAACCACCCATCGCCAACTCTAGCCTATGCTACAACCGCGAGACATGTCTTCTCACCGCAACTAGTCTCAACATAGGCAATCACAAATTTGTGACTTGCGTCAAATAAAGGTATATATAACAACTACGTGCATAAATGGGGATGGGTCTAGCACGTAGTCGTGATCTAAGGAAGCCTAGAAAAGTGGAAAATTGAGATAAATTAGGATGGCAGAGAAGAATAAAAAGGGGGCAAAAAAGTATGGAGACGGAGCAGAAATGGGCAGGAGAGCGATATTTCGAGGCCCAAAAGGACAGGTACAAGAGCGAGAGATATGTGCGTGTAAGCCGAAGTGCCAGGTAAAAATAGTCTTAATTTATTAGAGATGGCACTGACCAGATGTCTTCTTGGAGTAATGGTAATATAAGCTAAAAGTAAACAAATTCATGTTCATATATATGCAACGACGACATTAGAAGACTAGAAAGAGTAGGTGTTAAAAGATGAGCAAGGAGAAAAACGGATACGGCCATGCGTGATCGTTTTGTTGAGAAATATCACTCATCAGAATAGTGAAAGATATAGAATTAAATAATGATTGATAAGTCTAGATACCAATTATTAGTATTTTAATACACAAATCCTTCTGTGAAGTCGCACATTAATTATAGCCGAGACGTGCCCGAGATGAGACCGTATTGCGAAGACGTATTGCTGGCAATAACCTGAGGAGTAGAGTCAGTGTCGAATGAATAAGTGATATGAAGCCGAGCTGAGTAGAGTCACAGCACGAGCTAGCCGGGGAGGACGAGCACATGTAGTCTCCGACCTTCAGCAGGGAAGTCGATGGCGAGCCAGAGAGGAGCCGGTACCCCCGAGCTGAATATATGACGAGCGGGGGTGCACCTTGAAGTTAAGTAACATATATAGTAATTAATAGGCTAATAATAAAAAGGGATAATGAAGAGAGATATAGGTAAAGCCCCAGGAGTGATAGGATGGATACGTGATTAGCTTGATTATATGAGGTTTATATAGGTTAATAATGACTAGAGGTTGAGGTAAGTAGTGAGCTGTAAGAGGGAGTAAATATACATCTAAGTTTGATACTTTATTATAATCCATAATAATACATAGTAGATATTATGTACGAGTGAATGGGAAATATGATGTACTCAGAGAGAATGAGTTGGGTATATATAGCTAAATATAAGATATAGCAATATAAATAATATTAAATACCTAATATTAATAATATATTTAATATTAAAATGTTAAAGGACTTTAGGTATACTTTCTAATGATGTATTATGTTATAAATAAATTATCTATATGAAGGGCATTAATTTTCAATAACTGAATATAGATTGGACTCAATCTGGAAGGAATATAGTAATACGAAAATATACGATATATTAAGAATAAAATATAATTAAGTAGAGTATTGTAGGTCTGAAATATGAAGAGAGTGATAGAGCCAGAGTTACTCTGAATCAAAGTAAGAAAAATGAGATAAAATAATAATATAAAGAAAACCGTACGGGTATTATATGACAATGAGGATAGAGAGTATAAACGATCGAGATCCTTTACTATTCAATCAAACTAATAAGAAGAATGGTGTCTAACGGAAAGATGCTGGAATATGGCAAGAGTTATTTCTTTGTAGCGTTCATCGAACCTGCAAAATGACTGATCTATACTTATATATATATATAATATATATACGGTTGCCAGGAAATAAAAAATAGCTTATTATGAATGAGAGGAAATTTATGGTAAGTTATCAGGTATAGGCTAATTAATAAGGATTAAGACATAGGTCACACAAACAGATACTAAAGTATATTTAATACTGAGAAATTGCTAAGTATTATATGTTAATAGTTAAGAATCACTGAGTGCTAGATGAACGATAAATATATATATCAATAGATTGGATTATAATAGTGAAAAAACTAAGGTGAAGTTAAATTTGAAAGCAAGTATATGGATAGTCATGTTATATTCATTATCTACCCACATGCTGATTTATTAATTTTTTTATATATATATTAGACCGTTATATGAGTAGTATAAAGGAAATATAGTAGGATGTAGTGGGGAGTACTGAAGTTATATAGGAGTATGATATGAGTAATGTAAATAAACTGAAGGCTGAATCATTAATATAATATGTGAAGCATATGATCTGTAGCATAAACCTCAGTATATTCTAGCTTCATAAACTCAATTATAGTTGAAATGATGAGGAACATTGAGACGGATGCGCCATAACGCTTGTGTATCTCTGATCGTGCAAGTGGTGTCTGTTGTGAGCAAGAGAATGTTTACGAAGCATAATTTGCGTTATTCTTATTTATTATATAACGTATATTGGGTAAATGTATACAAAGCAATATTTAACTGCAACGCTCAGTGTCGTAGACTCAGAGTATGAGTGATGCCAACAGTTATCATGAATTTGCCAGACATAAGACAATAACCGCAGGAAAATTGCTGGAACGAGTGATAAATTATACAATATATAAATAAATCATCTAATAATGTGGCAGGCGTTAGCGCAACGTTAAAGTTGCCGTGATGATAATGAGTCTACGTAATGCGTCTACATTATGATTTGAAGAGGGAGCCGTAGTAAGAGTGAATTCTTTAATCTTTACGCATTCCTTCGCATGTACATGGTTTTCGAAGCCGAACCTGAACAACTTTATCCTTTACGCTTATTTATTTAAGAAATAACTACCTAATCTAAAGTTAAGGACAAAATACCCATGCAACTAAAATGTATTCATATCAGCGACCAATGTTACCGATTGATTTACGGAATCCAGCGGAGGAAGTAAGTCGAGCAGATGTTAATCCGCCTGAGTAAAAGAAGGTAAAAAATAAAGTTTACATCATATTAATAACTATCGCATTATATATGTATCGTAATTCATTAGAGTGAAATAAAGCTAATTATTCAACTATTATCTAATTGTAAACCCCATTGTATATTAGATAAAATAAATAAACATACATTCAAACATAAATAAATATACATTAATAATAATACTTCTATAAAATATAATAAGTCGTAAATCTATTATTTAATTGACCCCTATTGTTGACAAGAACGGAATGACACCATAGGGAAACTTAATAATGAGACTAATATATAAACACACTTAGGACAAAATCTATAATCTAATAAGAGAATAAGACACATAGAGTAAGCTGAAAGAGCATGAGAATATCATAACGGGTGATGAGATAATGATGATATACTTATTATAGAGAGTATAAATGCTTATTTCGAAGCATAACTATCTTTAATTATAAAATATGATCCGGATAAAAAGAGCACAGCGTAGTGAAAACAGATAATAATAGTAACATAGAAGTATTAATTTAGAGTAAATAGATAATAAAATAGTAGGTAGAATAATTGTTATAATTACTATAGAATCATAAAATATTGATATGTGGTGAGATTGAGATGGGGACATCTGGAGAGGATGGAGCAGCACAGAATGCCGAAAAGAAGAAAGATGGGAATGGACACCGGAGGCAGAAGACCAAGGGGAAGAACGAAGAAGAGATGGTGCAAAGGTAAAGGAGATAAAATAAAGCTTCTTTACTGAAATGAAGTCACTTACCAAATTAAGAATAATCTATGAGTAAATAAGTGAAGCTTCTAAAATAGATAGAGAGAAAATAGTTATGCTAAGAAGCAAGCATGTATGTGAGAAAGACGGCTTTGCCGGTACTTAAGACAGGATGAAGTAATTCCTTCCTGGAGGAGGAAAAAGATAAAAGGAAAAAAGAAAAATAATAATAATTAATAGATAATAAAATATAATTAAATATAATAATAAATAATATTAATAATAATAATAATAATCAGATAGAAAGTAATTTCCATGTATCTGGTCATCTGATTTTTAACTTGAGAAAAATAATAAGAGAAATGAATTAAAATACCTTCACGTATTGAGGAGGCCGGCGACTTCTGCCCAATCATTTGTCAGGTTTTGACGTCCATTGTTTTGACCTTGTTCTTCGTCTAACCATGATTCCTTCTTTATTTCTCCACTCTGACTTTATAAGATAAACGTTTTCAAATCTAAATTCTTCTACAAATTTAAATAGAATTAATCAATGTAAGAGAATAGACATAAAGTTGGTCCCACTGTATCAGGAAAGATCTTTGATAAATGAACCAAAGGGTTACTATAAGCTGCTATGCGAGATTTAGTATAATCAATACCTTATAAATAGAATGAAGTGAATTAACACCATAGAGAGAGACGTAAACTATATAATATATCATAATGATATGATAGAGGGTCTATGAATATAATCTATTCTTTTAACTTCTACCTAATTGAAACAATAATATTCTAATTCAATCTCATCATATCATATGATAATTCACCCTCTCTATTAAGATAAAACGAGGTCAACATATTATTAAAACATTACTTATTATTCCTTTATTTATTTTTCGTTAAATGTATTATTTAATTACGTTCTTTCCCAACTCTTTCTGCATATACTAGCTAGAATTTATAATATAATCTATTACTGCATACAATAAGCCACTAATAATAACCTTCTTCATTTCTCTAGACAATTTACGAGTACAGTAGTCACTTAACGTTCAACTGAGTGATATAACACACACAATCGCACAAATAAAATCATCGTATATACCTGAGAACAACGCTCTGATAATTTACAGCCTCAAAGACATATTTAACAAGAGTAATATCTCGAGATAAGAATCAGCAAGTGTCTTGCAGAACTCCCACCAAGGAAATACTTAATAATCCATGGAGAGATATGCGTCTGTACCTGCCCCGCCATATCAACCGGTTTGGTATACTCAATATAAGTAATTCCCCCAATGAGTGTGAGCAAACTAGTTGAATAATATTGTACATACAGTAATTTATATTACTCCATTGTAATTCGAAAACAACGTCTGTTTATAAAAATTTGGAAAATAAGCTATTCTGCTTTTAATCGCTAAATTTACATATATGAACATAACATATATCATTATATATAGGTATTAAATTTTCATGATTACAAATAACATTTGTTTCTTGATTAAATTTTATAAAATCTAATTAACTTATATATAAAGAGCTGAAGAACAGAAACTGAAAAAGGCATATAGCCGATATACTTCTTACCACTAAGCAGATCTTTAATGGAAGTTCATAAATAATATTGTCCTTTTATTGGAATACCTCTCTGGACTCTCTTTTCTTTCCCAGGCCATTGATTAAATCTGTGAATGCTAGAAAGGACAAACGAGGAACAGTGAAGAAGTAACTACCTACAAAAATAATAGAGGAAATAAAACCCTATCTCACTTGATAACCAACATAGCCCAATCCAAATAATTACTGTAATAAATATTATACTAACTCAGCTATTATACTGTATGTATAAATATATACCTGTATGCATATGATAAAAATATAAAATGTTTATATGTATTATATTTTACATTTTCCCTTATCCTCATTTATATTTAATTTATTTATGATTGTGCCTTATATATATTTATATAATATATATATATATATATATTAATATATATATTATTATATATATATAATAAGTATATTATTTATATATATATTATACTATATATATATATTATAATATAATTATATATTATATAATTATAATTCATATAATATATATATGAATTACTACTCTACCAATTCATAACCATATAAGATGTAATTATATATTTTATAACAATTATTTTATTTGGATTATTAGTATACTATATATATTTAACATATTTCTTGCTGTTATTGAATTAAATATTTTTTTTTACTTTATATTAAAAAGAAAAAACTTTTATTTTTATTATTCACTTTCTTATTATATTCTTTAGAATTTAATTATTTATTATTTATTATTTTTATTAATTTTTAATATATTTTAATACTTTTTTAATTTATTAATTATCTATATTAATTTTTTATATTTAGTATGTTTATATTCTTTCAGTACCTTACATTATTTATTTTGCTTGAAGTTATTAATAAATTTTTAAATTTTTTTTTTATTATTATTTATAATTTGCATTATGTTTTTTTTTGTATCATTATTATTTTATTTTTAACCACTTAAATTATTTTAATATATTATTTTTTAATTTACTTTTTTGTTATTTTATTATTACTAAAAACATATAACATTTAATACTATTATGCATATATATAATCTTATTAACTAAATATATAAAAAATAATGATATGATGCTAGTTGAATAATATACATGTATTATGACATACATTGATACATCTAATAGATAATATATATATATACTAATATATAGTATATTCATGTAGGGCGGAGCCTAGTTGACACAAGGATGCATCTTGGGATCCCACAAGCTTTAGCCGAGTCATTACGAATTACTAATGGGGACTGAAGGAAAACTAAATTGTGAGTAAGTTAAAATCTCTCAAAATTTTAGCTTAACAGAGTTATGAAGGGAACCACAAAATAAGTTAATTTTTGCGTCGGGTTCACCTCCCTATTTTTAGCCAGAAAATATAATGGCACTCCAGTATTATAAGTATGAAATATATAACCCTTAGCGATTAATATAATTGCTCCGACAACAACAGAAGCTAAAAAAAAAAATCATCTATATTAATATTTTCAGATAATAAAAAACGAACAATTATATGAGTTACACCGAGGAAATGCCCGTTATGAGTGCATTGAATAAAAAAGCTTAATTTTACACATATTAATTTCTCTCTAAAGAGAGCTCATGAGACCCCACCCTAGCGTTCCGAAGTATGTCGATGTGGCCATTAAGAAATTTTAATCTGAAAGAGAATTGAATGCAAGAAAGTATTACAAGTATCAAATCATTTAATGGAGACAGTTTTCCAAATAAACATTACTTCTTCGAACCTCTTATATACACTTGATCTGTTTAATAAGCCTTCTAGTATGTGAGTGGCTTTATATTATAATATCCTTCTCACACTAAGGAGATATAAAAATAGATATAAACATAAATCCACTACAGATAAAATGTGTATTTAAAAAGAAAACTTAAATGAGACATAAAATTTATTTACTCACGAGAGTTTACTATAGCGATATCAGCGCGAAGACAAACAACATATAAATATATATACATTTTTTAGAGTGCTCCAGAATCTCAGGCGACTTGGAGTTTCACAAGTAGACACAACGAGACGAAGTTCCCGGAGAATGTCGATACAATTGCACTTGTATGAATGGTGTATAATCGCGCTAAAAAAATTAACATTGACTTGTTACCGAGCTAAAAAAGCAAAAAACTTCTTGTCTCTATAAATCAGCACATGATTAGCGAAAAAGCATAACATGAACTAATATACGCGTACATCTTAAGTATGACAACCATCCCGTAAATGAGTGTTCGGATAGGTATTTAACCTAAAAATGAGATAGCGTTTTAAAAAATTATACTATATTGTAATATATACTGATAGTACGATCTGTAGCCTTAATTTCATTATAACAGGTCTTAACACATAGACTATAAAGTACAACTCCTTTAGAAATGAACGAAAACTAGAATGTCATAAAACTAATCGCAATATAGGGTGAGAAAGCAAACAAATATTAAAATAGATAATTCTAAGGAATAATAGTATAAACTGGAGTGAAACGAATTATATTAGTAAGAGTATACACGAATCACGTCAAATAGAGATTATACGAAAAGGATATTGAATAAGTATTATGGCTGGACTACTAGAAGTTTTTATAAATAAGAGTTATTCAACTAAAATCCGAAACACTCAGCCGTGATAGTTATATATAATAGATTATATTACCTGGAGGATTTAGAGGGTGAGAAAAAAATAAAAGGAGGGTTCAATAAAACATATGAATAATACACTTATAAATATAAAGTTATAAAGATCAATAACTGTACCTCAACGAACTTAATTAAAATAGAATATTGAGTAAAAATATATTAGGTACACAAAGGTAAAGAAAAAATTAAACATAGGTATACTGGTCGAAATATGGGTGACTGAGGTAACCTGCTCTAGTCTATTAATATACTTATCTTAACATAAGTACAAAGTGATAAGTTAAGCATACATTATCAGTATTATAATTATTAATATCTAAATTAAAAATATTATTTGTAGTAAAATCTTAATATTTTATGATTATTAATATATTTAAACTCTAATCATATTATAGTCTTTTCAGTACAAAATAATGAATTACTACTCCATGAGATTACTGATCAAATAAAACTCGCTGTAATATTATACACTATTACGTAAGCAGCTAATATAAATAAACAATACCATTGTTTTATAACACTTATGTAACGATCTATATAATTATGTAGTGTCTTTTTATTATGTTAAGATAAATATGAATAATTTTAAATACGAGAGACATAGAATAAATTTTAATCTACAATATCAGTCAGATCTTATTATTCTGTAGAATAACAGTTAACAATAAGAATATGATGTGTAGAAATTATGAGTGTTGAAACTATATTACATCGACGGAGAGGTTACTCCGTTATAAATACATGAAAAGAACTAACAAAAATTGTCACAAAATGCTGGAATACGGAGATTATTCAATTAGCTAGCTATTAATAGATGAATACATCTATTGAGAAAAATATATTGCCTTAACTGACGATCTAAGAGATTATTATATATATTAAAATTAAAATAGATACATAATACTATTTATTCAGTCATATAAATATAAACCGACCTCTTTGAGATATAGTATATTATGTGTAAAGTGATTAATTCTATGAAGTATACAAAACCGATCATGAAACAAAACCAAATGATAATATAAAAATAATAAGTAAAATAAATAATTTATTACAGATCAAAAAAGTGAGATGGTAAAAATACCTCTTTAGAAGATCAGTAACACTGTGTAATTTATTAATATTCTCGAACGATCTTAATCATTTGGAGTCAGAAAACGATATATTCGTTAAATGCACGTAGTAGTGTATGCGAACTAGGAATAAATATACATTAATGATATATTCACTACTATACTATATTAGCCTTGATACATAGTAGGATATATCTTCTTCGTGGAGTAATTATAACCATTGCACTAATGGCATGTATAAAAATACAATAATAAGAACGATATGACGTACTACGAGTAACTGCATTTAACATATGATACGTTCTGACCGATTATCTTATCTGAAGATTATCAATATCTATCACCCTGCTAGCTGAGGTGGAGACATTACTATTACATCCGCATTCTTTGATTTTCACTATAATATCATTAATGTGAGGTACGTTAGTACAGGCCCATTTTCTAGAATATTATGCTGAGCACGCATATAGACTAATCTTATAGCGGAGAGGATTAATGTAAGTCACGCTCAGATCAATAGCCTTTCCGAATGAGTTCATTACCTATCACCTCTAACGTAAATAGCCAAATTTGCCTCTATTAAGAGTAGTAGTACAATTTTCAAATAGATCGTAGAGTGAGGTAATGCACTACGTTTTATAACCGTGAGGAAGTCTAATTTATGATAAGTTATTAAATATGCATAGTACAGAGTAGCGAAATATAGACGTATTTAAAAGTTTGACTACCTTCTCAGATTATCACACTGCTATTGAATAACAATCATAAATCTGAAGTTTCCCGAACTTGAGAGACGGTACCGTGAGTTATGCTAACCTATTTCAAGTATATCAGTGCTATAAATCAGATGTGGGTATATTTACACTGCTGTGTCACATTAATAATTATCTATAGGCACAATCTAATACAATACCTTGTTTTAAGCACAGTTTAGGTTTAGTTTATGAACGAGAATAAAAAAATGCTCATTTATTGTCTAATGTTTTGAGAGAGACTGAAGAAGTAGTGACGCCCAGAAAGTATGTTGACAAACTTTCATACTGTATTTGTATGTGATGAGACATTATCGAGACGATGGTGTTTTCACACGATCTCCTATGTTAGTCCATCTCTGCTTTCCTTGTTAGTATGAGAGTGTGTCCAGATGTTGCACCTGTTCTTGTTGTTTTCGTAGTACTGTGGTAGTGTGTGGTCGGAGTTCGTAGCTGGTTAGTTGACGTGGGTTGAATAGGGTAAGCAGAAATAGTCTGTCTGTAGTCTGAATGCGGCAGGTATAGGATTTCACCTAATTGTCGCGCTTCATATCACTCAGAGCCAGTCAAGCAGCGTTAGACTTTAAAGCTCTTTACTCCCACTTGATAGACTGTAAAGTACCTAGTTAGAACACGCTTCCGAGGTATAGGTTCAAATACCTGCATTTTTAGACGTTACAACGCATAATTCATGTGTATATAGAACATGAAACAGGTCAGAGCGGCGCTTGAAGAGAAGAATATCGAAGCTGTTCCTAGAGGCTCGCTTCACTCAGGCTATTTGTGCTCTCTATAAGATATCTAAAGATTATCTATCAGACCACTCATAAATATCACACTGCCCAATAATCAAATGACAATATCAGGATGTAAAGAGCGATGACAGCGCTCCGCGAGAGACCAAGCATACACGTGAGGTCTTAGTGTCGACTCACATTTTCAGTCTCTCCAGACGGGTGTGTAACCTCCCGCACTATCGACATATGATGATATGATGAATAAAGTCGTAGCATACTAAGTAACAACAAACGCATTAAGTAGGACGAAACAAATTGTCGCTTATAGATAAATTAACTCTGCAAGTGGATAACTGTTCTTCTGCAGTATGTAATCTATCAGAAAACTCACTAATAATTTCTGGAATATAATAATTCATGTGGCTTTAAAAAAATTCAGCTTTCAAATACTGTACACAAAAAGATCAAAATACCTATTAACGCTTTCCTGCGTGATCCCAATTCTATACTGCTTCCGCTTCAGAAAGTTATTGAGCGTATTATCTAAAAGATAACTAACATTTATTTTATCACGATTGCATCATAATATCTAGTTTGTAATCCATACTTACTACTCTGCAATACATATTAATATCTACGTGTAGAAAGTAGCTCCATCATTACCACAAGAAGACCCCGTACTTCAAACCTGAATATGTCCTTCTCAATACTGAGGTGCTCTACTCTAAGCTCTAAATTATGGGTGATTCTTCAATGCCTCAGACCACATCCTAATCTTCCAACACTGAAGAACGCCTGTAATGTTCTTATCTTAAGTCATCGGTAATCTCCGACATTCTAACAGATTGCTCGTATAATTTGTAACTTCATAATATAGATATATCATTGGTATTATAATTTGAGATTGGCGGTGACGTGAGAACCATTACCAGTTCTATCTCTAATCGATCCCACATCATCAAATGATCACATGTAGGCAACGTAATCTAGAAGAATCGCCTCTCAAAGCACACATTGGCCGGAGCACGAATTCTATCCACTAGTATGGTACACCTTTACTGCCCACAAACAGTTCTTTGAAACACACTTGCCATCCCTATGTGTTGTCCACTGCTCACTTAGTCCATTCACCCCTCCTCTTCTTACATTAATACCAATACCGACCACCACCTCTCGCTCCTATCGGCTAAACTCTGACCCATCAACCGTTCATACCAATCAGTTCCTATTAACTCATAGATGACATTTTCTGCTTTCTCTGTGCCAATCCGCAATTAGAGGCATCCCATGCTTCTTTGTAGACCCTGTGCGTTCTTATATCGGGGCCACTTTCGATTGCCTGTTCCTCCGAACACATGTGGCGGCTTTGCGTCTGAATTCTAAACCAACTCAAATATTTGGAATGAACCAATGCTTTTCCCTAGCTCGGTCCGACTTCCCGCGCCTCGCTTACTGCCTCTGTACTCACCTTACTAGTCCGTTGGGGAAGCCCTTTGTCACACATTTCGTTCTGCTTGAATCGACGGACGAATGGAGCAGAGTCCCTTTCATCCCGATCCTTCTTCTTCGTATACTCCCAAATCTTTCTCCCCTCCTCTAATAATCCATGGTTCTGCAATCAGTAATATGTTCTCTGGTCGGCTCCGATTACTGCAGGGGTTCAGAGACATTGCAGCGTACCGTGCGAAGGCGTATGTTAGCCGCACAAAAAAATTTCTCTGTGTTCGCGGGGCGCGCTACTCACTCCCCTCACACATAATTTTCATTTGTCACTTTTTCTTTTCCCAGGCCATTGTCCAGTTTCCCACAGCTTTCTCATTTTTCGCTTGTTTCCCTTTCAGGACGTTTTTCCACCCAGGGCCTCTTCGGATTTAGCGTATTTGATCATCTTTTCCTTTCTGGATCTTCCCAGTTTCATGTCGTGGCACTTTTTCTAGTCATTTTGACTCCTTTTTCTTTCCATTTCTTTTTGGCCTATGGCCCATGTCTGGAACCCGCATGCCCCTCTGATCTAGTTTTTTCCCAGTTATTTTCATTCTGAAGACCCTGGGACAACTTATATCTTTTTTTTTTGTTATACGTGCCATACAACCACTTGCTCGACTGTGTTCTGTGCACGTTGTTCCCCAAGCTTCCCTCTTTCGCTGACGTTCCAACTTTTCTGTCCCCCTCCACTCTACCGGGCCTTGCCTTGGTGTGATTACGCAAGTTAATATATTACCTTTGGAAGTATCATCTAGTTCCGATGTTCTTGAAGGCCCTTTTAAACATTGTCTGTGGCTACTTTCACTTGTTTTACTACCCGCCTTTCCGAACAGGACTGTTGACGTCTGATGCCCGGTATCTTAATCAACTTAATTTTGTAACGGGTCAATGAACGTCTTTCAGGGCCTGTCTGCCACAAGCTTGCCCGGCAAGAATACTTTAAACAGCAATCAACCGGTCATCTTCTGACTTTGCACTTCTCAAGCAGTAGCCAACTAACTAGGTGTTATTGACCCCCCTGTAACTCTTGGCTTTTTACTTTGTTTAGAAAACGGTGGGTGTAAATGACACTGACTATGTGTTTTAGACAATTGGTATCAGCATGCATTCAGTGCAGACATGTGGAAGATTTCTTCAATTCATTTGTATATTGTCCTTTGGGGGGGGTTTTTATACGGGGTCAGTAAATGATGTTTCCTTCTAAAAATAACATTTTTATTAAAAATAAAATTATTACTTATAAAGTATAATTAATAAATAACTAAATAGATAAATAAATAAAGTTTAATGAAATTTCTATATTTTGTTTTTATAATTATAATAATAATTATTGAATAGAATTTCTTGAAGTGAAAAAATCTTACCTCTCATTATCTATATTTATCGCTTTTGCCAGCCACGTTCCCCCCTCACAATAGTTCAAATCCACTCTTCTTGTTGAATGATATACGCCTTCTATTTTCTTTTTCCTGTTATATATCTATACCAACATTGCCCTTCCTAGCTTCGTCGTTCTTGTGTGATTTGACACAAAAGCGGTTTCCCTCACCTGTGGTAGCCGTACCCCCCTGGGGGTTCTGCTGGTGTCCGATTTTGGGGTACAAAATAAACGAATAAAAATACTTGTAATCCAGGCGGATAATCATCGAAACAATGGCTTAATTAAAAAAGAATTGTAAAAGAAAAAAATTAATGTAATACTAGGATATAAAATATAAAATCTACATAAATTATAATTAATTTAGTTCTATAATTATAATATATAATATATCTATATATATAATATATATAATATATATATTTATACTTAATAATATATACTATATATATTATATAACTATAATATAGTATAATATATTATAATATATATATATATATATATATATATATCTATATATATTTTTTTAATATAGTAAATGCATTTTGCGCGAGTTTTTCTGCGAAAAAAATTTGCTGGCTCGGTTAATTACTGGGTTTGTGTATGCCACAGATGGTTGACAAATCTATGTCTGGGCTGTTATACCAGGCTTACGGCCGTCGTATCAAAAGAAAACTCCCCAAGTAGCTTTGGAGCCTATTGCTCGTATTCCAGACGCCAAATGTCTAAAGGCGATCAAACGTCCTGGCTGAGATTTCAAATGAAGCAGGTGTTTGATCAATTATCAAAATTGTTTAAAATTTTACTTAATTGGCAGTTCAACAAACTCGAGACTTTTTCCTTTGTGCGAAGAGATGCCCAGCATTCTCCGCCTTAAACGTTTTCAGCATAGGAAGTAAGAATGGTTTTCAGAGTAAAAGGTGCTAACAGGTTGTTTGATATTGAGACATATGAAGTTACAGTTTTTTTGAAGACGTATCATTTTAGTTGGGCTCTAACAATTTCATGGATGATTCAATGGCTTTTCAACAAGCTTGCCTACTTGTGCTGATATTTTTTGGGAATATAATTAAACTTAACTTAGTTTTACAGAACAGTACCACAAATATCTGTAAATTGTCTGACAAAATTGAGTATGATAAAAAAAATTGGACTTTTTGGAATGCTGTATCTTTAAAGACCAGTGTGCATTTGTCGAGAAACTTTCAAATAGTTTTTTTATCTGTGCGAACGAGTTGACATATGTCAAGCTGACTAAGCAATAGCATTATAACGTCACTTAAAAGGACTTTAAAGAGGGAATCGACAAAGGCAATTTGCCGAAGGCGAATAGTGAAAAGATAAGTGGAGAAAAAGATGTGCAGAAAATTAATTTTAAAAAGTTAATTTGAAAGGACCTTGAAAAATTCTGGGTCTAATGAAAAGGACACTTGTGAACTTTCAACCAATTCACTCTCCCTCCACCTCTTACAATCTGAATTAAAAAAAAAAAGAATCTTTTTTGAGTTCTGGTCTACAGTGAGAGAAGAGTTAAGCCAAGGAACAATATGTTAAAGACAGGCACATTAAATATTTTTGCATCATTTAAGAGCGCAAAACCTTGTCGATAAGAGCGTTTTTCCCATGTTATTTCATTTAATATAAAAAAAATAAATACCTGTAACAGTTATTTCATACGCTGCTCCAGACTTGACTGTATAAAATTTGGTCGTCTTTGGAACTAATTTTAGAAAACTCACTGCTCCATGAAGCAATCTAAGAGGATCACATGAAATTAATTAACACAAACAGCACACATATATATAATAATTATAAATATAATATATATATATATATATATATATATTTAATTAATCTATTGTATTTAAATTTAAATTAAAAGTAAATTATATTAAGTTATCAGTTAAATTTAAATTTAAATTAAATTATTTAAAACAAATTATATAAAGTTATCAGTTATAAATTATTATTAAATTAATATAAAAATTTGGGGGGGGGCGGGGATTTTGTGTGTAGCTGAAGGTAACTCGTCAAATAAAAAACATTTATGCAGGGGTCAGTCGGAAGGAAAGAAAGGTCTTGGGGCAACGCTGATTTAGGAGAAGCTGAACGAATCTTCTTCAAATGGTTATAAGTTTAGAAGAGCGTCAGCCCGTGGCGCATATCAAAAAGATCGTTCATCGTTTTTAAACAGGATTTCGAATTCTCTCTCTCTCGGATATTTTTTGAGAAGGGATCATACTTCCTTTAATTATCACGGTTTTCCTAAATCTTGCTGCACCTCTGTTTGGGGGCTTCCAGAGTTTTCTCAGTGATTGTGGCTGAACTACGTTTTTAGAGTTTGGGATTGGGGGCGCGGGGGGGGCCGCGCGCTTTTCTTCTGCAAAGACAGCCCCTCTATTTCTTAATAAAAACTAGATGAGCAGCTTGAGCGTAAATTTAGGTTACATTTACGGCATATTGGTAAAACAGGGCCCATTAAAGCCTGGCCATTAAAAGGTAATTTTGAGCCAATAATTTGACTTAACATATGGCCCACCCACCTCCACCCAACAAAAATACACAGTCTCAGCATTGGGTCTGCATATTCTATCGTTTGTGGGGAAAAAAAAAACACCACCCTTATATCATGTAAGTCAATAGAAAATGAAGTGACACTGAGTTTGCCGATTCGATAAGTGCAAAAGGCAATACCTACAAAGCTGACCTCAATGACTCAGATTACATAATCGAACTATTTGTGAGTACTTCGACTCTCAGTGAAGCTTTAGTGGAAACGACTGAACGGGGATGTTTTACATTATTATTATTATTAATTATTATTCTTATTATTATTATAATTATTATTTAATTACTTATTTAATTAAAATTATTATTATATTATTTAATTATTTTAGAAGATGAGTAATTTGGCCTGAAAATAAAGGTAAGAACCAATGAGTTTAATTTGAGTAGGATATGATACCATACACTTCACAAGGAATGATTAATGCTCAAATTAATTCACAGTGCATAATTGCGCGCCATTTAGGGGTTAATTCTGGAGCGGCCCCACGCTTAAAATCTACGGGAAGCAAAATTTTTAACTTTTCAAAAATTTTTTTCTTTTTCGATTTTTGGGATATTTCTTATTATTGCTTTACATCTGTTAAATATATATACTGAAGTTATTTTTTAAAATCTTTCCTTTAATTTTATTTATAATAAAATAATTGGTTTTATACAAGTGGTAATACTCGACTTTCGTCAAAATTCGGGAGGTCTATTTTTGCATAAGAACTAGCTTTTTAATTTTAATAACTTTTTTTTTCCTTTAAAAGGTTTTTCTTTTCTCAAAATTGTAGACTGCGGCATTATATGCAAAGTTTCGTATTTTTTAAGTTTTTATTTGCTAAGTTTAAATCATGTAAATAAATCATAAAAAAATAGTTTTTGGTTATTTTCGAAAATAGTGCTGTCAATAAAATATTTTTCTGCTTTTTTTTTTTTACCATTTATTTCTCCAACTGATTATGGATTATTAGGTAACATTAAATGTTCCTCCAGGTCAGTTGTTTTGGCTTCCTGGTCCGCAAAATTGTAAACGCAAAACTTTTGTCAGCGTTTGAAATATAATAAGGGACCAACAGCGCCCGACACTTTTGAAAAGGAATAATTTCAAATTTTCCTCGTGTTTTCTTATAATTTCAGTGTTATTGTAGGTGTCTATATTATTTTGTTACAGGTTGTTTAATGAAATTGGGTTTTTTAGTGTAGTTGAAAGAGTTTTTTTCCATTAATGTCGCTTATAGAGCATGTCTTATCTTATAATTCATGATTCTCTTTAATTTTTCGGTAATTTTCAAAAAATCTGTTAATCTTCCGCATCCGGAGTTTACCGAGAAGACTACTTCGAAAGAATATATTTGCGATTGCCTCATCCTCTTATAAACTAAAAGAATATATATATATATAATATATAATATATAATATATATAATATATATATATAATAATATAGAAGATATATATTTATGTAGATATATGAATATTATAATATATTAGAGATATTTATAATTTATAATATTATAATATTTTATTTTTTTTTTGGGGGGGGGGGGGGTATAATATATATAATTTTATTTAAAATAAAAAAATTATATTTCCCCCACTTATATACCATATATATAATTTATTATATATATATATATATATATTAATATATATATATATATATATAATATATATAATAATACAGGACATTAAAAATAAACCTAAGAATAAATTAATAAATAAATTATAAAAGAACAATGTCCACAATATTTACCATTATATAATATATAAAATATATATATATATATATATATATTATAATATATATATATATATTATATATAATATAATATATATATACCTATATTATATATACTAATTAGGCCTATATTATATTATTACTACACTAGCTTCATTCTCGTAGAACTTGTTTGGTTTTCCTTTTTTTGGTGTTTCCTGGTCAGGGAAAGTATTTTGTATGGTTTCTGACCAAGTGGAAAGGGCAAGGATATCATTTAGGGGCCGAATATATATATAATATATAGAGTATATATTATATACTATAATATATTATATATATATATATAATATAATATATATATATTATATATATATATATACTATATATATATATATATCACCCACAATCTCTCCCCAAAGATGGGGGTAAGGTGTTGTAATCATGCTCTGGACATAAAAGTAAAGATATTGTGCCCAAGTCAAAAAAGAAGCCCAGCCTTATCGCTCCTTTAATAATTTTTAGTGAGAAATAACTTAGTACATGTCAAATAATCCTGTAGAGCTTCAACAGGGACTCAATGGACCGACCCTCCCTAGCATCCTCATCCAATGTGGGGTTAGTCTTGGCCCATACTCCCTTCACAAAACTTGCTGTTTACCTCCTATTTATGCATCCTTTTCGTTTTCAAGTTCTCTGCAAAATCACATTTCTCTTCCTCCAGGTATCCATTATACTGTTTCCCCTCCTCCGGGTATTCTTTTATTGACTCTCCACTTTTTCTTCAGTTCTCCCCCAGCCAGTTGATTCCCAGCACATTTAATACTATACATCCACTTAAACAACTATCATCCATTCTTTCATATGAGACCGAAATACCATCTCAACCACTTATATTTTTTCTCTCCACATTCTCTCACACAGGGCAACATTACTCTCTAATACTTTCATTCCTAATTTTATCAATTTCTTCTCATACCTAACACACTTCTAAGAATTGTCAATCTAAATGATTGTATTTAGTAGTCTATTACCTGCTTTTCCAGAATAGTCTTACAACTATATAAACAGTAACACACGGTAACAAATAACCTCATGTTAAACTCCAACGCACTGCAAGAATTAGTCCATTTACATCCCACTAAGGATTTAATTTTTTTTGGGTGGAGCAAGAGTTGAGTAAAAAAATTGTTTTTACTATTAAGAAAATTGGGTTTTCAGAGTCTGATTCAAGTCATAAAGATTTGTCTCAATATGTTAATTTTATATTTTTTACATATATATATAATATATATATATATATTATATATATAAATATTAATATATATATATATGCCGGTTAATATATATTATATTATTATATATACTTATATATATATATATATATATATAATATATATGAAATTGGTAAGATTCATAAAAAATTTACGTTTTAAGAGGTATAAGTTTTTGGTACCGTATTTTACAGTATTTACCATTCAACTTGGGGGTTTTCAGATAGTAGAACTCACATTGTATATTAAAATTTTGAAGAAATTGAATACAAGGAAATAGATGTACGTAATTCATCTATTCTGACTGGGTAATAAAAAAAAAAAATAAAAAAAAAAAAAAAAAAACATCATTTTATTATGGGCGCTCAAATCTTCTGCTGTGTTTTTGAATCCTCATACTGAAGTTATTGGGTGTGTGTTATGTTGTATGTTTTTAATTGTTTTGATATTTTATATACTATAGTATATATTATAATTATAATATAATATATATATATAATTATATATAATATAATATATATATATATTAATATCAATTATATCTATATATAATATAATAAAAGGTAACTGCATTAACCCGGCGTGTCATAAGTATTGATAAAATACCCCTTTCTGAGTCTACTTACCTGCTGGGATTGAACCTGGCTGGGCTTTTAGTCCATCGTGGCGGTGTGACCCTTACGGCCACGAATGGACTAAAATAAAAGAACACGAGAATTTTTCCTGTGGTGAACATAAGACCCCAAAAAGACCAAACCACCAACAAAAAAAGAACAAAGAGAAAACAAAACATCCCATGCAACACAAAACCAATCCCTGCTTGGTGGGTGCTTATATTCACCACAGGAAGAATCCTCACATTCTTCTTTTAGCTCATCGTGGCGTAGTGGTCTAAGCACATATTCGTTCATCCTGCTGGGCCCAGGTGTTCAACCCAGCAGGGTGAAATAGCTCATTAAATGATATTTTTATCAATACTTTCTGACATTGTGTTTATGGCAAGTTTTCCCGTTAACTCAATAAATAACGATCCTCACCCCCCCGGTTGCTGAGTATTTTTTCTCCACTTCCTACTAATAAGACCAATATCGACTCCAGTGGATTGGGAAGGGCGCAGATGTCCTGTTTGGTGGGTTTATATTTCCCACACGAAGGAATTCTCCACTCCCGCATTCCTTAGTCGCTATCGTGGCGTTAAGTGGTCACAGCCGCATGTTGCGTTCATTCTGCTAGGGCCGTGCAAGTTCATTCCGCAGGCAGGTATAGCTCAGAAAGGGTTTTTATCAAATATATTATATACTATAAATATATATATATATATACAAAAAAAAAAATATATTTATATTAATATATATAATATATATATAGTACTATAATTAATATATATATTATATTATATATTTATATATATTATCACTTTTAGATTCAATATCTGAATAAAGCAGTGATAATAAGCAGGTAACCCAACCTGTGACACCCTCTCCCCCCCCTATTATTGGGGGGGGGGTTAGTACCAGTATTCTGGGGGGACTGTGCTTGGGTAGAAAATAACTTCATGAAAAGATTTGGTATTATGTCCATGATGAGCAAGATGTAAATGAAATAAGTCTAGAATTTGGATGGACTTCTCGATTCATACAGAGGTTTGTTTTATAAGTTTTAAAATGTTACATCTTTGAAATTATTATATATATTTATATTTGTATACATATTTTTTTCCGATTTAATAATTTAAAAAATATATAATATATAATATATATATATAATATATTATATATATATATATATATATATATATATATAAAACAATTCATAATAATTGTACCTTTCATGTCATATGAGATTTTTGGTATTTTACCACAGAAGGAAGATAATTTTTTTTTACTAATTTTCATTTAAAACTTGGTAGTCCATAACTTTTTATATATATATATAAGAGATAGAGTTTTGAAACTTGAAGACAATATAAATAAATATTTATCTTATATGTCCTGAAAATTTGAAATTATCTTATAAAAAAAAAAAAAATACCTAAAAATTCCTATTTTTTTTGCATATCAAATTTCAACGCTGGGTGGAGGGATAGGAATATTTCTGTAACTTTTTTTCTGTAAGAGATACAGCTTTGAAATTTTAAGACATTATAAATATCTATACAGTTCACCCACCTTTCCTGAAAATTTGAAATTATTATCTTATAAAAAAATACCTAAATATTCCTATTTTTTTGGCATATCAGATTTCACCGCTGGGTGGAGGGATAGGAATATTTCTGTAACTTTTTTTTAATAAAAGATAATCCTTTCAAATTTTCAGGAAAGGTGAACTGTATAGATATTTACATTGTCTTAAGATTTCAAAGCTCTATCACTTAAAGAAAAAAGTTTTGATGTTTCACAAATTTAAAAATAAAAAATTTTCATAAATTTTTAGACATCCAATGAGAATTGGCATAAAAATTTTTTGAAGGCAGTTATCAAAAAATCATCCTACAGTATTTTTTATGATACATTTAGGAAGTTATATTTCAAATTTCAAGTAATTTCAGCAAATAGTTTTAGAACGCTATTCATGTTTGTATGGCTGTTCAAGTGTCTTGCTTTGTGCGGGTACAGGAATATTTTTCTAATTTTTTTTTTATAATAGATAATACTTTCAAATTATCAGGACATGTAAGATATATGTATATTTATATCATCTTCAAGTTTCAAAACTCTATCTCTTATATATAAAAAGTTATGGACTTTCCTAAATTTAAAAGCTTGTTTTCTCAAAATATGGTTTTTGAAAATTTCTCAGACTTGAGAAGTTCTATCTCATGAATGGCAAACAATGTGGAGATGTGTTCTAAATGAAAGTTGCAGGTTTATACAATCTCTAGATAATTGTCAAGAGTAAAAAAAACTCTGAAAGAAGTATATTTTTAAGTTTTTTGGATTATGTGACAGAGTGTCACCAATTTTTTGGATTTTTGCTAGTTTGGGGTATACCTGGGCATAGAACTTTTTTTTGTTTGCAGATATCAAAAATTCATCCTACAGTATTTTGCATAATAGAACTACCATTCTACAGTTCAAATGAAAAATCATTTCGACATAGGGTACCCGAGCGCTATAGACATTTGGGTATGAAATTGGGGTATTGGGTCAAAATTTTGGGTATACAGAAAAATGATCTAAATCAAATTTGTGTATCACGTTGAATTATATCTACCCTGTAAATTTTATAAAGATTGGATGAATATTAATCAAATTAGAGCGAATTTCCTGATTTTCAGGAATAGCGTCAAACTCAGCCCTTAATGTTAGCTGTTTATTCGTGTTTAAGGTATGTTAGTTTTTTCGGTGTGTGTTATATTCTTGGTTCAGACTATGATATGTTAGCTTTGTTAAGCCAAAAACTTTGTTACGTTGGCATATATTCGTTATATAAAAAAAAAGAAAATAAATGATATTGCAATAGCAATACGTGACCTCTATTTTAAAACAAATAAATGAAAACAATTTATATACTTCATGTACCACTGCATTACAGTCTGGATCTTAAGAAAATCTATTAAATTTTAGTAATAAAATGAAATAATATTTAAGTTCGAACTGGATGCCAGACGACTTATCATAAGAAAAGCTGTATTGATGTACCCCCAAATACTAACTTTTAGTAATAGCTATTATAAAATCGTTAATTTAGTTAATTATATATTTAAGCGAAACAATCCTAATCGCCAGTAAATGATTAGACTGGTCGGTACTCGGTATGTTAACTGTAAACCAACTCACAGGAGTCCTGTTCCGGTATTAGATTTCTGCAATGATTATCTTCGTCCACACTGACACTGAACACACTCGACAGAGCTACACGTAAATCAGGATCAGGCTGTTCTCGAGTGTGCAAAGTCCTTAACAGTCTCAGAATAAATAAATAGATTATAAAATATTTAAAAAAATAAAAGCGAAAAAATAAAAATTATTAATTTCTTATCTTAAAATTCCTTTCCTTTTATTCAATGTAACAAGTTATTTACCTTTATATTATATATATATTTTATATATACTATATTATAATAATTATATATACTTATATATATATATATATATATATATAATATATAGTATTATATATAATATATATATATATTATATAATATATATATAATATATATATATATATATATATATATATATACTATATATATGATATTTGTACAAACTGTACTGTGACTTTTTTCTGAAAAAATTTTCTGTTCAAAAAATTTCTAAGTTCAGAAAAAGTTAAGTTAAAGTTAAGTTTTTAAGAAAATGTTTAGCGGTTAACTTCTGGAATTTATGCCAGAAGCTTGCGCTAAGCAATTTTTTTTAAAAAACCTAACTTAACTTAACTTTTCTGAAGTTAGAAATTTTTTTTCAGAAAAAGGTCACAGTACAGTTTGTACAAATATGCCAATATATATATATAATATATATATATATATATATATATAATATATATATATATAATATAATACTATATATATATAATATATATATATATATATATATATATATATATATAGTATTATATATATATTATTTATTATTATTATTATTATTATTATTATTATTATTATTATTATTATTATTAAATTATTATTATTATTATGATTATTATTATTATATTATTATTATTATTATTATTATTATTATTATTATCTTTATTACGAAGCCCAATACTTGCCACCTAAAAAGACTAACTGAATTGATATGCTTGGAAGTCAATCTATTCCTTTCATTTGAGCAAATATTGCTTAATAATGATAATGTTCGTTCTGACGAGACTGACGTCGCACTTACAGCAAGATATTTCATTGCTAACATAAACATAGCAGGGAAAGCATTTTTACTATCATTCCAAAATTTTATTGGGTCGCATTACCCATTTGATCACTGAATAACTGAATAGGGATTAAGTGAATACTTAGAGACAATTTGACTATGTGGTATGTGCCATGTTGATCCCCCCCTCCCTATTTTTGGTTCCCGAAAAGACGAAAAATCTAAAACCCCAATTTTCGCGTTTATTTTATACACATTGGGGGACGAACGAAGAACGAAATATGGGGGAAAAGAGAGTTTCATTACTTCAGGGTTCTGGAAGAGGGCGGATAAGATTTTATTTTTTTCGGCCTTTAAAAAATTTTTTGACAAGAATATCGGCTTTCGATATTAAGAAAAAAAATATCAAAATATCGATATATCGCCTAAGAAATATCGCCCAAAAAATATCGATATGATCAAAGCCAAAAATATCGATATTTCGATATATCGATATTTTTTGGCCATCCCTACTTTCAACTATTGCATGTGGGTTCTCATCAGCCCATATGTGATTGTTGTGGAAGTTCGATATGGCGTCTCTGGAAAAATTTGCTCATCGGTGAACAATATTTCTGCCTAAATGGTGAGGATTGTCTGCAATTTTTGTTGCATCCATCGACACAAAGCACTCTGCAGGAAAATCTGTTGGTACAATGTGCCTGCACTCGTTGGATGTGATTAGGGTACAGAAGTTTTTTGTCTACTTAATTCTTTCTATTTATTTATTTTTTACAGAAAGTTGATTTTTCAATACCCTCGAAAACTGTCGAATGACTTACATGTAGTGTTGCAGCAAATCTTTCTGGTACTTGTTGTAGGACTGTCCTCAAGTTCTTGGAGAACCTGTTCTTCGACATCTGGGAGTTGATACTGTGAGAGGTGCGCCCGTTTCCCATCTGTAAGTTTGTTTAAAAAAACTTCTATGTTTCTCTAAAGACGTTGGTGGAGACGTTTGCAAAACATAAGTATAGCTGGATGACACGGATTAGGTACATTTCTTCATAGAGAAGCATGGTTGCTAATGAATTACCGTTCGTACGACCGTAACATAGATATCGCAACATTTCACTTTGTGTAATTCATTTTGAAAATATGAGCAAACACTTGAACACAGAACTTGACGCGACACGGACTAGTATATGGATAAAGAAGCGAGATACGGAACTAGTAAATAAAAGGTAGGTAACCTTTCCTACGTGTATATTTGTGCTTATTATTTAAGGTTGAGATGTGGCACGGCGACGGCAATGGAATATATCAGATATGTCCCACATAATTTTCATCACCTTGTACCTTGGAAACGAGGCGTTTTCGGTGAAATGTTTAATGACACATATAATCTTATATTTATGCAAGGAAAATCATACTGAATTTTTTTCGCCAATATTAAAACGATACACCCTACATATATATATATATATATATATATAATATATTATATATATATTATATATTATATATATATAGTATATATATACGTTATAATAATATATATATATATTATTATATATAATATTATATATATATTAATAGTATGATATATATATATATTATATTTATATATATATATAATATATATATATAATATATATACTATATATATATATTATATTATATATATATATATATATATATATATATATATATATAATATATATATATATATATATAATATATATATAATATATATATATAGATATATTATAAATAATATAATATTATATATATTATATATATATACATATATATGTATATAATTATATATATATATATTATATTATATATATATATATATATATATATATATATATATTATATATATATATATAATATATATATATATATTATATATAATATATATATATAATATATATAAATAGAAAATACAGTAGTAAACTACCGCTAAACTGACCTTAACCTTGACCGACCTTGACCTTTTTTCCTTGTCCTTTTTAGCAAATTTTTTGGCTCTTTTTTTAGGCTTTTTTTTTACTAACGTTTCTTTAACGTTTTCTTCATAATTCAGGTAAATCCCCAACTCCGGAGGATTTGGGGATTCTTCCCACTGAGTAGCCCTGTCACGTCGAAGACAAAGACTTAGAAAACGACACGGAATATTTATAATATTTGCATGACATTTATTGATCATGGAATAATTATCATTAATCAACACATGATAAAGTCAAAAGAGTACAAGTCTAGAATTGACTATTGGATTATCAAGTAATTAATACTCATCTGGACTTCAATTACAATTATGTTCTAGTGATCGATTTTTAGAAGATCGATACAAAGTAAGTTATATGATGTATTTTTCCACGGTAATAGAGAAATTACAACGCAAATTAAGGTACTATGAGAGATAGACAGAAGAATCCAAGACTGATTCCTGATCTTGAAGGTTTATGAAGCCCGGAAACTCAAGGATATTTTTTAACCCCAAAAGGGGGGCGGAGGCCCCCAAAGGGCTTATTTGTTGGTATCCTAGATTAAGGTTATAAAATAAAAGATGATCAGATAAATCTGTAGAGGTTCGATTACCCCTAAATCGATATCTAGAATCGTCTTTCTACCTACATGCTCTGGTTGGCATTTAGCACTGAAAATGTAATCGAAAGAAAATAAAATTACAATATATAATATTCATTCGATTAATCGCTGTAGTTGTGCAGCAGTTTGAGCTCGACCACCTTTTTCTCAAAAATATAAGAGCTATAAGGTCTGTTAAACTTGGAATATAAAAATCTTATATATGAAGATATGCTCAAGTCCGTGTAAATTTCAAAGTCTGTAGGATAGAGTATATAGAGGGGGTCGCCCCCAAGGAGCGAAGGTGAAATTTATAATATCGCATCGCACCTTATGTCTGTGTGGTTGGGTGAGCAAAGATTGGCTTACACGATTTGTGCGCGAATCGAACAGGGGTGATCACAGGCGAGGTTTGGTGACCTGTAGCGTCCACCCCTAAAAGGGGGTGCTTGTCCCTTAGCCTAATTTCAAAATCGTCCTGAAAATATCTCGGATGTTAGGCTAATAAACAGTATTGTGAGTGTGCTTATAAATTTGGATGTGAGCTTATTTTATGATGTTATCTGCAATCATATCTGTCGGAGACGAGATTAGCGTCCCTCGTGCGTTTTCCTCACCTTGTAAGGGGGACGTTAGCCCCCCTAAAAATAGTTAAAATAATATTGGAAGATTTGAAACTCCATAGAACAAAGTGTGCATGCCTAATTAATAGACGGAGTTGGGTTGGAGTCTGGATTCGGAACGGAGTCGGAGTTGGATTCGGTTTCGGAGTCCAGGGACCCTCATCGGAGATGGGAGTTCATCCCTGATTGTTTGAAAAATTGAAGAAGAAAATGCATGGAATGCAAAACAGAGAAAGGAGGAGGAAGGAAAGGTAAGAATGAGGAAGGAGGGAAAGGGAAGAAGGAAGAAGAATGAGGTTAAGGAGAAGGTAGTCTGAAAGGATTTGTCAGTAGTTTTTTTTTGGTTAATGCACGGTGTTGCTTGGAGCCGCGTTTGCTGTGTAAGATGCCAGAGTTATTAAATATTTTGAGTTGATAAATGATACAATTTGGTGTCTTTAATAGATTATGTGGATCTGTAGATGTCGAAAATAATGGTTTCAGAAACCTATCAAGAAAAATTAAAATAAATAAATAAATAATAAATGATAATAAATAAATTATACACTTTCTTACACTATGTTATTAGTATTTGTAAATATATTTTATTGTTATATTTGTTATAACGTACAAAATTACCGTTTGATTTACAATATTACTTCCGCTATAAAGCATATGTTATAAAAATACACTAATTAATTCAAACCACTATCCAACCTCCTCCTGACCATCTGTGATCTATTGATTACTATTGATTTAAAGTCTCGAATTTTTTATATTATTAAATTTTTAACGTATTTTAACAATACACCTTAAGCATGTCAGATCATACTAAATACAAACACACTATATTCTCGAACCTCCCTCCTAAGGAAATCGCATCTTTGTTGATCTATTGATACTATTTGATGTCTCATTTTTAAGAATTTATCTATCCATTGGAAAATACTGATATTTATGCGTTTCATATAGATTGACCTTTACTATATAATATTAAGTTTCATTGTTATTACATACCACTAAAAGCAGTATTTAAATCAGTAAATCAAATCACATCCATAAATACACAATTCTCTATATCAATACAACAAATCTCACCTCTAACTCATGATCCTAGTTGATATATTTATTACTATTGAGTCTATGAATTTCAAGTCAACCATTCTCGATGTACTATTTGTTTATAAAAAGCACAATCTATAAAAAATTCTATAATCTTGTTAAATCTATTCTTGCTATACAAGCAGATTATTGGTCTATACGTAATCATAATGATTTTTACAGGCTATTATATCAAAATCTATGATTCTTTGTTCAGAATGCATCATATTCTTGATACGTACGTATAACTTATATATTTGTAGCAAATTATCCATAACCTGATTAACTAGTTCATCGCATAAGCCACGAATAAAGTTAAGCTGTAAACGCTTAAACAAAGAGTTCCACACTTAACAGTTACGAGGATGTAAGTTAAACTAAAACTATACGTCATACAAAAGAAATTCGGGTAACCGTATTTCTACTATACACTTTCTACATATACATCACCATCTATCTGTACCATGTGGTGTTTCTACTCTGTAACATAGGTAACATTTAACAAAAAATTTACCAAACCATGTTAGTGATAGCATTTATCATTAACCATGCTCAACTGACTTCGAACCTTCCGTACACTTTAGTACAGACGTACAAAGTTTTCACATAATATAAAAGTATTAGCTTAGACATCAAGTCCTGAACTAGTGAACTTAATACTGCTCATGTACTCTAAACAGGATCAACCTAACACACCTTGACAGACCCTACGATATTATCAACTTCGTACAGACACGTTAACAAAGTTCCACACTTAACAACCCAGTTTAGTAATCTTAACAGATGCATTTACAAAGACTGTACACCTATTCAACAGCTTTCTCTAGTACATCATTCACTGACCTATTTTAGCCTTAACATGCTTATGTCAACAGCTTTAAAGCAAAAATCCCGCGTACACCATAGAGATGAGCATATATCTAATTTAGCTGGACTTATCAATTAAAGGATTAAAACTTCTAGACACTACGTAACAAAGTATGTTACACATATAAAAGATTACATTAGCATCACTGGCTTTGAACTAAGATGAAAAATAATTTACAGCGCACAACCGCACACACCTGAAATAACGAAATGAAATAAGCAGTCAACCATTAACAAGATTCCTCAACATTATATTCCAACAGTAAGTAAAACTAAGGGCATACATTCCACAAACGTAAACCGTAGTCACCACTTTTTTTTCCCTCATTATGCATTTATACTCATTAAACCATAATTCTACACTAAGAACTAAAATTTTG
This sequence comes from Trachelipus rathkii, assembly GCA_015478945.1. NCBI lineage: Eukaryota > Metazoa > Arthropoda > Malacostraca > Isopoda > Trachelipodidae > Trachelipus > Trachelipus rathkii. The sequence goes on from JABUQX010014034.1 coordinate 49,036, forward strand.
ACAATTTACACACACAACCACGGACCATACACGGCCACATCTACAATATCACATTCACACACACACACACACGACATCTACCACAACACAAACTGGTTATGAGATCTTCTATAACGTCGTTACTAAACATAACGAATTATAGTCATACAAAGCATTAGCTGTAAAAAACAAAAAAGTTTGTGTAGAAGAATAAAAAATAAAAAAATGAATAAATACAATAAATATAAAAAATTAAAAAAAAAAAAAAAAAAATTAAACACCAAAGATAAATTGGTAGAGAGGTGAATAAACTTCAAAAAAAACAATAAAGTATATTAAAAAATAACAAACAAAACCCCAAAAAAGATAAAAGATAATTATATAATAACACAAAAATATAATTAAATATAAGAGTTATATATATAAAACAATAAAATGGATAAAAAAATAAAAATATTTAAAAAAAAGAAAAAAAAAAAAAAAAAAATAAAAAAAAAAATAAAAAAATAAAAAAAAAAAAATTAAACAATGTATAAATGTAAAATAAAGTTAGATAAAAAAAAATAAAAAAATATTAGAAAAAATATAAAAAAAATTAAAAAAATTAAAATACAAAAAAAAATTATACACAAAATATAAAGCAAAATAAAACTTACCAAAAAAATAAATTAGAAAATAAATTAAAAAAAAAATAAAAAAAAAAAAAAGAAAAATAACAAATGAAAAAATAACAAATAAAAAAATAAAAAATAAAAAAATAAACGTTAGAAAAATAAATTTTAATAACAAAAATAGAGAAAAAAATAAACTATATAAAATTATATCATTAAAACTATTTTAACATTCAACATAACGTTTTCACATACCGATATTGTACATAATACTTATAAAAAATAATATTTCATACATTCTATAATGCAGTATTATGCATGTTTCAACTTAGGAAAAAAAATATATTAAAATTAGTTATTAAATAAAAAAAAAAGAGAAGAGAATTATGAAAGAGATAATATAAAGAATTTATGAGAGTTGCATAGATTATGTATGAAAAACGGTTTATCTTTTGCAAGATGCAAATGCAATTGACGATATGTACATGTTAGAACAGAATCAGTTATGTGAACAGCTAGTGTAATGAACTAAGAATAAATGACACTCACACATACACACACACATACACACACACACATTACCATTAACTTAATCATTACATCCCACATCATTATCACCGACACATCAACACACTACCACATCATAGTGTAAAATAATTAATCGCGATAACGTTAACAAAAGTTTTCACATTAATAAAGCTTACTAGAGTCTAACATTTCAGAACTAAGAAATTAATGTACAACGACAAACCTAAAGCACCTTAAGACCGAATAAACTGCTAGAAATGTATCCATTTCACACACAGCGTTGACAACATCTTAAACATAACAACACAAAAACACTATACAAGAAAGTAGCTTTATAAATCATTTTAATTAAAGTATAAACAATTTTTCAATTGCATGTCTATGTTTATTGTTAACATAATCAATGTGTTTATATTCTCTAACATAGTTACAATAGAACTAACATTTTACAAAAAAGCAATATTTATTCTAATGTGACACACATAATGACTCATCTCACGCGTGTTCACATCAGCTTCGAGAGAAATATATAAACAGTACAGTCTTTAACCATATGAATAAACGTAGGCATTAGCAAATATATGTGCGTATGGGTCAGAACCTAACAGTGACATACAACAAAAAAACATATAACGCTTATAGGATTTCACGTTCTACACAATCAAGATCGAGATGCAGATAACACGAAAATATCTTACAAAAAAATCTTCTATCATACTGCGTAACAAATATTCATTGTGTTATTGTCCATTCTTTTAATACATATTAGTATAATAATTTAATATAACGTACCTAAATTAACATGTATATTAATACTAGTTTTGAACTATTATTAAGAACAATTATGAGTGTCAGATTCCAATATTAGTAACAACATCTTATTGAGCGCTCCGTTTGTGTATGGTATAAACCTCTAGTGGGTATGTCCTCTCACCATATAAGAAGGCAGGAGATGAAATCCTAGCCGAGCGGGGATTCAACCCGAGAGGGAGGAATCGTGCAGCTAGAGTCTTACACCCTCCGATTATATAAGAAAAACTGATTTTTTTATTAGCTAGTAATTAGGGACGAGTTATGTGCTTAAATTATTTACTCTAATTAATGAACAGGATGTGGATATAATGATTACCTTCTGAATATGGTGTGAAGAAGTAAATTGTTATTTGAGTTTTTGTAGAGGATATAACTTGTGTTACTAACTAGACTAGAAAAATTAATATTGATGTCAGTTTAGAAACAGTACGAGAGCCTAGCGTCTATTTGAGAGTTTTGAATATAGATTAATTTAAGACAGTAAAGTGTTAGGAGTTTATAGCCTCAACATTATAGATCTTTTTGCTATATGTCTCGTGTTTTTTATTCATATTGATCTTAATAAGATGCTAAACCTATGACCGATAAGTACACGAGAGTGAATAGCTTTTTAAGTGAAAATCATTTTATAGTGTCAATTTAAGAATTAAACGTGCGTTTGTAAAATAGAATTTATCTTATCTTAGTTAAATTTAAAATTAAACATTGATATGTTAAATATGCATCATGTCTTATGAAAGATAATATTGTAAATAGGTTATCTGATATTTTAGTATCTGCTTTGTCTAAGTGACTATTAGAAGCTGATTTGTCCACCTAAGATGAAATGCTTAGTATTAAAGATACTAGCAGTTTATTCGTGCTTAAGTGCATTGTATAGCATTTGTCGTGATATACCATTATTATTTTTAAATTACACTTCATTTAAGGTGAAAAAGATCTAATGTTAGCTTATTAATGTGGTAACAAAATATATAACGTTAAGCAATATGATGTCCTATGTGTGTGTGTTTTGATTGTGCGGTAAGGTGTGTCGCTGGTATGAGTTGTATTGTTGTGTGTGTGTTGTTGTGTGTGTATATTTTTCGATTGTTCAGTGTTGAGTTGAGATGTTATTATGATAGTCAATAGTTTATTCTTAGTTCATTAAATCAACTTTATACTGGTGTGCACAATAAACGTGAATTCTATTGTCAACAATGGTACAAAGATCGTGGGCGAAATTGCTCTAGTATGCATCTTGGCAGGAAGGAGATTATAAACCGTTTTTCTAATGTGAAGAACTAACATGATATAAAATATATACAAAAGTAATCCCGCACTAAATCTGGAGCTCATTTTCTTTTTATAAACGAGTTATATAGAACTATAACTTTTCTGTTTACTGAAGTTGAGAGACAAAGGTGGCAGATGATACTGTTACTATTTTTGTTGAGTAAGTTCGGTATTTTTGGCAATGTTATACTCTGTGTTTAATTTTATTTTTATAACGATAATATTTTCTTATATTTTTGATGTGTATTTAGGGTGATATTAATAACTGTCCATCCAGATTTTCTAACGTATTATTTTTTTTTTATTTGGTATATTTCTTTTGAATTCTCGCTAACATGTTTATTTGTGATATTTCTTCCTTCCACATTTCTTGTTATTTCTGTTAGTCTTATCTGTTATCTTAAACACATCTATCTCATTCTATGTTACCTTTTCCATTTTTCTTTCGGTAAGCTGGCTCATTTTCATTTGGATCACTTTGTGTTTAATTGTTATGTATTCTCATATACTTAAACTATATCTATATCTCTTTAAACTAATTTAATCTGATGTTTTGAATTTGGTAAATTATCTTAACTTTTATATGATCATATTATATTTGTTTATTAATTTTTTTATTTTAATTTTTTTTATTATTTTTTTATTTTTTTTATTGTATTTTATTTATTTTATTAAACTTATTTATTGTTTATTTATTTTGTTTATTTGCTTTAATTTTTTTTTATTTTAATTTTTAAACTTTTAATTTTTTTTTATTTCTTGAAGAACTTCAAATTTATTTTCCAATTTTTCTTTCATTTATTCTTTACATTATAATTTTTTTTTTAGAGTTTTTAATTTTTAATTTTTTATTTTTTATTTTTATTTTTTATTTTTATTTTATTTTCTTAAAATTTTTTTATGTTTAGTATACTAAAACTTTTATTTATAGAGAATTCATGCAATGAAATAACGTAAAAAAATTTAGTTTGTGTATTATATATATATATATATATATATATATGTATTATAATATATATAAATATATATTAGTATATATCATGGTGTGTGTGTGTCTTTATGTGTGTGTATATATAAATAAATATACATATATATATATATTATATGTGTTGTGTATAGTATATAAAATATATATATATAATATATAATAGAATATATATAATATCTATATATATATATATTATATCATATATATATATATAATATATATAAATATATAATATATATGTGTTTTTGTGAGTGTGGGTGTGTGTGTGTGGTGTGTGTTGTGTAACTATATATATATATATATATATTATTATATGTGTGGTGTTTGTTTGTGTGTGTGTGGGTGTGTTATATTAATAGTGTGTGTGTGTGTGGTGTGTGTGTGTGTGTGTTGGTGTGTGTGGGTGTATATGTCATTTATTCTTAGTTGATATGTTAGAGATATGCCGAAAAAAAAAAAAAGTGTGACTAGGTTTCGTTTTTGGATGTAATGCTAGTTACTTACTGTTGAGTATAAGATGAGAGGAACTTTGTTAATGTTGACTGACTATTAGAATTCATGAGTTCAGGTGTGTTCATCTTTGTCGCATATATATATTATGGTACATTAATTTTCTTATTTTCAGATGTTTGGCTAAAGTAAGTCTTTATTAATTATGTGAAAACTTTGTTACGTTAGAGTAATTAATTCAATGAATCAGTTATGATAATTACAATGGTTGTGGGAGTAAAATTTTGATAAATGTTACTATATGTTAATGGATAAAAATATCAATGATTAAGTTAAGAAAAGTTGTGAAATTTAAGGTTTACGTCTTTGTTTTAATGCTATAATGTTTAAGTTACTTATGCAACTCTGTTAAGTGTGGAAACTTTGGTTAACGTGTTACCTAGATTTTAATTCGTGTACTTAGGTGTGTTAGGTTTGTCTTTGTACATTATTATCTTATTTCATGAATGATTAGCTAATAATGTAATATTCTATATAATATTAATATGTTGAAAACTTGTTACGCTAGAGTGATATTCAATGATCAGTATGATAATTATACAAGGTTTGTTGTGAAAATTTTTTGTTAAATGTTATTATGTTAAGGTAAAAATACCAGTGATATGTTAGAAAAGGTATATTTTTAATTTACGTCTTTGCATGCTATGTTAGTTACTTCATCATGTCATGTTAAGATGTGAAACCTGATAACGATTTCAGATATATTCGTGCTTGAAGGTGTTGTATATGATTTGTCTTATTATAATGTTAACATTATTTTCTTAGTTCCATGATGATTGCTAAGTAATCTTTAATTAATGAGTTAATTATACTATGTTACTAGTTAAGCTAATATATTCGCTGATACAGTGTATAAAGAATTTGTTTTTATGTTAGTTTTATACAAAATGATACTCAGAAAATGTGACTTGAATCCAATAGACAATATAAGATATTATCATCCTTATCTTGGTGTCTGCCGCTATTTGTGGTTGCGGTATGGATGAGTATATATATGTTTATCAGGATATTCTAGGCTTTTGTGATTCTTACATGATGTTTACTGCTTTATAATTATGAGCGTATGTAAAACATATAGAAATTAAATTATATTTAGTGTAAAAATTGACCTTTAAATAAACACCCCGTCAGATCAATAGATCAATAGTATCTATCATAATACGTGTCTTAGGGAGGGTGGAGGTTGGATAGATATAGGTTAATGATTTAGCTGAAGTTTTCTACGTGTTCTTTGGTTTTTATCAATTAGGCTAGGGTTAATGATAAAATACGTTACCAAATATTATTAGTAGAGAATTGTCTATCTCTATAATCAATTGTAGCGATCAATAGATCCACAGAATGGTCATTGAGGCAGGGATGGTGGTTTGATTTAGTGATATACTGCTTTAGGTATGTAAAAAACGTAAATTTGAAAGTTATAAACATAAAAAGTGTAAAATTTTATTTATTTATTTAAGTTATTTCTCACTTTGAGTCTGTATATTATCTTTTGAGGGTCTGAATACCAATTATTGTCTACATCTACAGACCCAATTACCGTATATGAATATACATCACAAAAATTCATCGTACTTCATCTGCGATCAATTTAATATATTTTTATATTATATATCTTTCTACAAACACGAAAACCCGGCTCCTTTTAGCCACTCGTTTCACAAGTGTAGCTGACCAAACTCTGAATCCTTCTCAGACTCGTACCTCCTTCCTCATTCTTCTTCACTGTCTATACGCATATACCTCACTTCTCAGTTCTTCTTTCTTCTTCTCTCTTTTTCTTTTTTTACTTAAAAAATAAAAAGTGTTTTTTTCTTTTTTTTTTTTTATGAATTAAAAAATACGGTTTTTTGTTTTTAAATTATCGGAAAAATTTCGTAATTTAGCAAAAAACCATTAAAATTGCCATTCCATTGCATTTCAATAATTTTCATTCCCTATATTTCATGACTGAGGGCCGCAGTGCTCAGAAATGGGGTCCCCGACTCCTATATATCGGACATCCAACTCCGACTCCGTCTCCGAATCCCAGGACTCCACCTCAACTCCGTCTTCCGACTCCGTCTCCTATCACCTTTCTCTGAGGTTCAACAACTCTCTTCCTAAGTAATCATTATTTTAATCTCTATCTAGTGGAGCCCATACGTCTCCACCGCGCTCTACACCCGACCGCAGAAGAGAAACTGACTCTACGGAGATCTACTCGAACGAATGATTGCTATCAATTTATAGCTTTGTCAACACCCCTATAAATATTAACATTTTATGAACCCCAATACCGTTAATGAGGTTCCTAAACATGGTTTCAGACGAATTTGACCTGGCGGCTAAGGGGACAGCACCCCCTAGGGGTGACCTACTGGTCAGCCAACCTCCCGACCATGATAGATCATCATCCTGTTCAGAGAATACTGTAAATCTGTTAAGCCTAATAGTCTTATTTGCTCACCAACGACACAACAAGGGCCTAAACAGATAATAACCAGCCAATTGTTCTGAGTAGCGTATTTATATTTCTCCACCTATTCGCTCTTTATCAGAGAGCGCAGAAAGTGCCTGCCTCTCATTATACAGTGCACTACAGAACTTGCAAATTACACGGTGTAATACGAGCCTTAAATATTTTATATCCAACAAAATATTTAGTAATTTCTTATACCATATTCAAACTTCACAGCATATAGATCTGGATATACAATTTTTTGATGATAAGAAAACTCACGAGAGTCTGAGCTCAAACTGCTGCACAACGTACAGCTGAATTTTAAACAGTACGAATTTTTATGGGATAATAAATATATTAAATTGTAATTGATTTGTCTTTCGATTACATTGGTCATATACTAAATGTATCAGACCAGAGCGCAACGTTTCCATAGACTAGAAAGACGATTTAAGATAAACGGAAAATTTAAGGTTTGTAGATAATACGACCAACGATAAAAAACGAACATGAACCATCAAAAAATGATCTATCGATTCATTTAAAACCTTCTAGGAACCTATATAGAACCCACACAACCTTTTTGGTTGGCTCCGCTCGCGACCATAATCTTGGTGTTAAAAATTTTGAGTTCGGGCTCAAAACCTACGAGAGGTCGGTCTTCCAGAAACCTTTTAAATTCGGGTCTCGACCGACCTTAAAAAACCCTAACTTTGAGATGTATCAAACGTCAAAATCTATGAAATGATGGTAAATTTCCAAGTCAGCGCTGACTGTATGACTGGATATTTCCGAAAACCATATCGAAAAATCGATTTTCAAGTCTTTTTCAGTTACGACGCTAGCAGAGAATAAGCTGACGGCGGGAGAAATGCCCCAAAATCGCTCGCAGAGCAGAATGGGCCTATGCTTACCTGAAGTATGAAGATTAGAACATAAAAAGAAAGATAGACACTAAAAAAAGTCTAAAAAAAAGAGACTCCACTGCTTTAAATAAAGGACAAGCTAATAATAGTAAGTTGTACAGAGACTCCGGTTCAGGTCAAGGTCAGTTTAGCGGTAGTTTACTTTACTGCCTCATGACTACACTGTGAGTGGTGTTAAAGGGATATAAATATAATGAGAATATGATAGGGTAATAAAAAATAGGTATATAACTATATATATATATATATATATATATATTATAATATAATATATATATATTATAATATATATATATATATTATATATATATATATATATATATATATAGTATAATATTATGATGTGAGTTAATTACATTAATATTATATAGTACAATATATTGCTTAAGCTGTGAAAATTATATAGTATAATAATATATAATATATATATATATATATATAATTATATTATATATATATATATATATTATATCACCACACCTTATCATTCTCATCTCAAGCATTGCGAAATCCCAGAACACCTGATATGTAATATAATGTGAGTGGAAAAGGTAAAGTGCATAACAAATGCACTGGAAAACGAGAAAAGATAAGTAAGAAAAAATATTTATCTCTCTATGATTCGTAAAGACCCAGTCGCTTTACCGCTCCGCGCATTTATACCTTTAAGTGAGAAACCGTCGCAGTCAGGAAAAATCTATATTCCCTGTGCTTTATAGGACCGCGACGGACCCTCATCATGGCATCTCGTCAGATGTTAACTGTCAATTCCTTGGCCCAGGGGAGCCACAACCATACCCCCACCAAAACCCATGCATTCCTCCTATTATGCACCTTTCTTATAGCCTCTGCCAAACTCACATTCCTCGTCCTCCAGCATTTCTTTACTGGAGGGAACTTCACCAAAAAATCATACTTTTTGCTTCGGTCTGCTATGCTCCAGTCTGATTCCCATACACACTTCTAAAATACCCAGTACATCACAGTCTTTTATATCTCTATAACCGCACTATCATGTACAATTCTCTTTTGATCACAAGTCCAACCAAACCATCTCAATTAACTTTTCATTTTTTATTCTCACATTTTATCTTTTCTCATTCCATCACATTTACCTCTTCCTTAATGCTTCATTCCTCATTTTTTTATAGAAATTCCTTTACATGAGGATTGTCCTCTTCCATCAACCATAAAACCTTAATCTCTTATCATATAACTGTTTTTTTATACTTATGAATACCCTTCTCTTGATCTTACACACAAACATGATTCAAATTTATAACTCAAGTGTGACCATGTCCTCTTACACTTCACAGACTCTAGAATCTCTAATATTTTAACTTATATCTACGTAACATATTTTTACAAACCCACTTCCTTTATACACACACTTTATTAACACAACTAATCTCCTACCGATCCTCTGCAAACTCTTACTCGAATCATACTCACACAAAAAAAAGTCCACAGATACATCCTTAATATAAATAAGTGAATAGTGTGCAATACCCACCATCTCTACATATATAAATCCCATTACATCCATTCATATAACTAACGATCTTTTCCACCTCCGCCGATCCCCACCTCTTAATATATAACATCACTCAACCCTTATTTCGCATTAGTGAGCACATATTGAGAATAGAAAACATTAATCCAAGGCGAACATACACACTATCTCTCTCGCTCTATCTCTTCGCTAATTTATATTAAATCTTAACCAACTGTTTTCAACTTCATTTACTCTTACACCACGCTTCACTGAACAGAAATACACTTATTTGACATACTTTTGATTACTATATATCAGAGATATGATCCTTAGAAAACAACCAACGACTATATATCATTAAATTCACCTGCCATATAGAAGTATTATAACTATATTTATATATCATCGTCATGATTGCGGATTCCTTAGAGAGACACATAAGTAATATTAATACTCATATCTTCTGCTACATTATATCTAGCGTTAATTCATTTGTTTCAATGTAATGATTGGATCCACACACATCCTCTACCACTCCCAAGCGCACCTGGTGGCTGTTTTCTTTTCACTCAATTCGAGTCATCACACCTTAGCGTCTCTACTTCCACTCTTTCTAGCCAAAACACCAGGCAAAAAATAATCATTACACTTCTCTCTTATATATATACAGCTCAATATATATCAAAATCCTGTGAGTTAAAAAATCTCCTTACAGTTACCCTATGGTCTCCCGTCTTTTTTTTTTGATAATACCTTAAGCGTGTACTAGGTACTGCTCAATCAATCCCTTCGATAACAAAAAATTTTTAATATTTATATATTACGCCTACTAATAAAACCGCCTATGGCCCAGCGCAACTTAAATATCACCTTCAAATCAACCATCCGCCTTCGGTTCTGATCATTTCACATGTGATTTCATCTCGTTTATGTATCTTTCTTGCATAGGTATACTTACTAATCTTCAATTTCCAACTCTACCCATTACCTCCTCCACTAATGCGCGCGTACATCCACCAAAAAAAATATCCTATATTCTCTCTTCATCCAAAAAACCGCACCACAACCTATCTCTAATCGACCTTCTTCGATTGTGATCTTCCAATTGGGTTGCGAGGGATTTTCGAAGTGTTCCCCTCCACACTCGTCACATCCTTATCCATTCCTCGTTACGGAAAAGCACCATCCCTATCATTATTCTAGCAGTATGCCCTTTATTCTCATATCTTTAAATCACTTCTGAGCTCCTCTATAGAGCTTCCTAATCCCTTGAAGATAACGTATCTTCCTCTTATTCTCTCTCCTTCCATTAATTGAGTTCTATATTATATACTCTTTTTTCCTTCCTACGTAATGAACATCTACAGTTAGTATTTCCTTTTGTTGAAAATTCCCTCTTTTATGCAAAGCCGAATTATTTGTATCAGTCTTTTACTTTTGATATCTCTCTATATCTTTTGATTAAGATAACAATCCCTACGTACACGCTTCATTTTCTTTTACTTTTTTAACCGCTTGCAATCACCCGTTCATTTGCCTACTACTCAGGGTCAATAACATTCCTTATTACAAACTTATATGGATACTTAATAACAATCAATAATTAAATAGTAATGTATTTATTTTATATAAATTAATTAATAAATCATTTAAAAATATATATATATATTAAATATGATATATATTATATAATTATTTATCATATAAAGTACTAAATGTAATACATGTATTATATGAATATTATATATATATAATCCAATTATATTTAGTCTTTACGTACTATTCAGTATGTTGTGATTGTTTCTTGATGTGCTGTATAGTGTGTTGAAGATGGTTCTAGTATGTATACTCACCATCTCTCTATCACAGTTGGTATCACGCCACGCATCTGCCTCCTTGCATTATCAATAAGGCTTATTATAGCCGACCAAGTTTGATAACCCATATATTTAATAATGGTATATATAATAATAGTCTATATTCAGTAAATAAGGTAAGCTGTAAAGGGACTAAATTAAAACTTAAATAAGTATAATAAAGATATACTATTATAGAATATATAAATAAATTAGATATATATATATATATTTTTATTATTTTACTTATCTAAAACAATTAAATAGAGATATAAAACAATGATAGGAGAACATGTATGATTATAAATTACAAATATAATATAAGAAAGACTATAAATATAATACTAGCGCGAAAGCATTCAACATCAGATCTAATATGATTCAATCCATGAGTTAGTGAATTATATTGAAATCAAAAATTATTTAAACAAGGTTGACACAAATACATAATTGCTTATTGTTCACTATTTTATATGGCTCAAATATATATGATTATGATACAGAACAGATATAAAAGTATATATTTAAGTGTAAAATGGTAAATTAGGAACTTTTACTCTATTTTATTTAAATAATATGTATGTAAAAAAATATTCACGAGAAAGAATGAAAATAAATTATACAGTATTTAGGAAGCTTAATTTATTCTTAATATCATATTTTGAGTTAAATAATTTGCTAATTTGACGAAATCGTTAACCAGAACTACCGAATCGTTAACTAACTACATTTTCAATAAACCAAAAAATTATCTCCTAAACATATACATTAAGTTCTTATTTATCAAACATCTAATTATTTACTATACAAATCTACCTCTACTTTTATATTATCAGAACAGTTAGATATATATATTATATACTATATATAATTAAGGAGTCTTTATTATAATACTACAAAATACATTAAGTATATATATATATATATACTATAAATATACTATTTATATTATATAGTATATATAGTGATATATGATATATATATTTCTGGTAGTAGAGATAAATACAGCTTTATATATATATATATATATATATATATATATATATATATATAATAATATATGATAATATATATATATATATATATACTATTATATATATATATATATTATATATATAGATAAATAATATATATATATATATATATATAGTATTTAGGGTAAGATTGAGTTATATGCATGATCCCTCGCTCTGCTCTCGACTGATCAACCTATTCTCACGGCGGAAACATCAGAGATACAATTCAGCGTTATGTTGTCTTCTACTAACAAGTACCATTATACGCATTCTTTAAACTTATATGGGCTTCCATAATAGACATAGTATAAATATGCTGTATTAGATTTTTAATAACTATATATAACGCTACTTTATATAATCAGATATATTTACACAATATTAATAGTGAAACTGTAACATACTATAGCAGTATAGGCGATAACTCAACCTATCAGCCCCTGTCAAATTATGATAAAAAGGAGAATAACAACTGCCTATATCATCTGCGTTATTCCTGTACAGGTATGTAAGGGTTCTCATGTGGCTTGGAATTCTCTCCTCTCTCTCTCCTCTCCTCTCTCTCTCACTCATACTCTCTAGAACTCTACTACTCTTCTTTCAATCCCTCTCAATCCGGTCTCATCGTCTCTGCTCTCTCTCTCTCTCTCTCTCTCGTCTCTGCTCGTATAGATTACCCATAAATACTTTATGAGTATACAGATGGCACAATATGTATGAGTGAGATTAGATATATATATACCATAATACCATAATAGTGAAACCTCTTTAGTAGAGTGAAACAACGCTATATACTAATACCTTTCAGTAAATCTCAGCTGTATATATAGTATAGTAGCCATCTACCAATAGTATATAAATATTTATAAATTTAATACCTTGAATAAGGTTATGCTACTCCACCTTTCAACAGTAGTCATTATTATGGACAACCAACCTACCTCTTATTCTCACTATTACAATATGACAAAATATATATATATATTATACACTTATATATATAATTATATAGATTATATATATAATATTAGGGGTTAATATAGCAATCCAATTATCCACATATGGATCCCCCTAATATTAATGAGAGGTATAATAGTATATAGATATATATAATTGACTAAATATGTAGATTGAGCTCAATTATACCCTGATTCACTACTTATACCAGTTAATTTGACTACTAAAGAATTAAATTTATATTTATTAGTAAAGAGATATAACCAAGACACATATATATGTTATATATATATTAATGAGTCTCTAAGTGCCATAATTAAAATGCAGATAGTATTAGTATATATAGAGAATCATTGCTGTTAAATCGAACATTAAAGTAATGTGCGAGTATATAGAATTGCAGAGTATAGTATTATTTCACGTCCGCGCTCCGATCTTATGACGTCGCGGATTTTCCTCCTTCGAACGGCGCGGATTCTGGAAAACGCTTGAATCCCCACCGTCGATCAAAGAAGGAAATAACAACATAGTATATATAATGAACTTAGTATATACTAAGACTAACTAAATATAATATATACTCTTCTTTGAATTATTCACTTCATATGAGTCCCCTATATATAGTCACAATTAGATATTACTTTATAAATATATATTATATAGCTCAGTTATTTTTACTTAGGGTGCCAAAGACCCTTAATTTATCATAGCCTTCATCAACCTTAAGATCTAGAATATTATTTATATTTTCATTAACTTCATACCAGTATTAATAATAATATGAGCTCAGTAATGACAATCTAATATTTCATATGTCTTATATAGCCCATTCTAAATACAACTGAGATGTTCTGAACTGCTTTAACTCAAAACGGACTTTCGGTGAGGTCCACTGCCAGATAGGTTAACGGAGCTTATCGTTATACATGTACGTTGATGGTATACAGAGGTCATTCCCTTCTTCGAGTACATTGAAGATCTTCCTGCTCACTCAAGAGAATAACTCCATTTTGCGTATCGATTCGATTGCAGAGACTACTACAATTACCATCCAGGCTAGAGGATCAGTATTAGTACGAGACTTCCTTTTCGGAGAGCTGTGAATTTCACTATTCTGCGTTCCCTATCACCTCGCTTCAATCTATTCATTCTTGCCATAAATATCGAAATCGCCTTAATCTGCTAGTGATACTCTTCTACAGAGAATTATAAAAGCGAAACTTTCATAAAGAACGACATAAGGTGAGCGAGCTTTGACTCCTCGTCATGACCGTTAATGCGTTTGGATATCTCATTATAACGAAGATCTCTTTTTATTTTAGAGGCGTTGTCCTAAGAGCAGTTCTCAAGAAACAGTTATCTTTCTACACAATATGTTGTCTAATATCTGTACTATCATCTTCCTTCTCTACTCAGTACCTGTTGAGGATTCTCTCTTGCTAACTGTATCCAACTGAAAGAAGTGTGCCTAATCTCTTATGGCGCATGGCCTAGGTACCTAACTCATTATTCCACGATGCCATATCCTCCTATACCTCGGATACCAATGCCTCCTCCTCCTCTACCAATTCCTCATCGATTGATCCATTCATAGTTACTCTCCAATTCCACCTCCAGCGACTAACTATCCTTGCCGCATGAGAAGGCGTCTTGAAAGGATGCTTATTGGGCTAGGCACAAACCTCTCGCGTTAACACGCAATAATCTAAGATAGTTATATGAGGCCTTCAAATTTACTAGCACTTTACCCATACTGTATCTAAGAGGCGACGATTTGTCCAAACCGTTCAGTATTCTAGAATTACAGATTGCAACCGACCCCTTGATCCTTCTAACTGATATTCTCCTATGCTCTCAACTTGCTATAATTCAGAATAGTGCTAAGAATCTTTTAGAGAGAGCGGCTTATACTCAACACCACAGGATTTCTAATTAGAAAAACAACTGGAATTACTCACCAAATTATCCCTTATTTCAGGTCACCCTAGTACGGCGATGACTTTCGATTCTCAGAATCCGAATATCTTACGGTTGATTATAGTTTTCTGTTGGGGTGGAGGTACCACAATTGGTTCCAAGCCTAAGGGGCCTTGAGGTGAACTGACAAAGACAACGTTGTAAGACGTCTTTGGCCAAAAGATGTGAGCGCGCGGAATTTGACCGAAGTATGGTGGATAAATTATATACTATACTTGAAATGCCTATATTACTAGGCGAGTCTCTTTGCTTATTAATGTACTAAGCTTTTCATATATATACATCGAACTATCTACTTCCGCTATGTTGGATAGTGAGAAAGAGATACAACTATGCTGTTCTTCTCCCATGTCAAAGTGATGATTTGCCTCGGAGGAGCTTACTCGCGTCTGTATCTCCTCACATCTATAATTATGCCGTGCATTCTTTCTAAGCATTTCAAAATGTATGTTCTCTCTATGAACTATCAAATCTAACTCTATCCATTCATATGCCGATAATAATTGGACCTTCCATTCTTCAACTCATTTCAAATATGCTCCATCTTTTGCCTCTAGAATCGCCTATCGAGTTAATATTTCCAATTCTTTTTTGCTGATCTGGATAGAATTTCCCGGTAGGGCCGTTTCAACCTTGTGAAATTTAATTCTTTAAAAACCTAACTTCTAAAAACCTCCCTCTCTAAACCACCTTTTAACGCTCCTATCTCTTTCGATGGTTCTCTTGTCTCTTCTGTTGACAATATAAACATTTTTGTCCTTAACATAAACAAAATAATGTCTTGGAAACCTCACATCACAATAGTTTCTAGGCGGCCTATAAAAAGCTGGTAGTTCCGTTTAGAGCACGAAACTTTTTATCCACTTTTCAGATATTAAAACAACAATACATGGAGTACTGCTCACTTTTGGGGGAAGGTGGGGGCTCTGGTTTAAATCGGCTTTTGGACGGGGTCGAGTTAAAAGATAAATGGTTTATAAACTGTTCTGTACTTTCCAGTTCACTTGAAAGTGAATATATATATATATATATATAATATAATATATATATATATATATATATACTTATCCTATATATATATATTATAATATTTAATATATATAATATATAAATATATACTATATTATATAATATAAATATATTATATATAATACAATATAATACTAATTTATATATATTAAGTATATATACTATATTATATATAATATAATAAAAAAAAAAAAATTATAATAATATACAGGGTGCGGAGCGGCAATTTTTTCGGCTCGACATCCGGCTCCGGCTCCAGCATTTCAAAATACCCGGCTCCGACTCCGGCTCCGGCATCAAGCATTTAAAATTACCCTGCTCCGACTCCGCTCGACTACCAGCAGTTTTAAAAATTACCCCGGCTCCGACTCCGGAACTCCGCTCCGGCATTATATAAAATTGTTCGGCCACTCCGGCTCCCGGGCTACCGGACCCTAGTATATTAATTCCTTATTCCATTTACCAGTCATGAAATCATAATTCTGATACAAAATATTTCTGAGGGTTATGATGAAATTAAATGTTATGTCTTAATGAACAATCTCTATATTAGGCTTAGATTAAAACTTTAGAAAAATATTTTATAGAAAATAAGATTTTTAAGAAATACAGAAAAGAACATCATTCACTATTCTATTCTAAAATTTGAATATAATGGCCGTCAGTTGAACGTACAGTTACGCTTAATATAATTTTATTATTTTTTTTCCTAAAAAGAATAAAAATCATATTTCTCGATAGATCCTAAAGTTTAAATAATTCCTCGTAGAACTATGAGCCTGAACATATATAACAACATAATTATTAATTTCAAAACAGGATATTTATTATATATATATATATATTATATATATATATATAATATATATATATTATATACTATATAAATATAAATATAATAATATATAATATATATATATATATAAATATTATATATATATATATTATATATATATATATATATTTAAATACTATAATATATAATAATATATATATATATAATAAAAGTAGATTTAAAACCTATACTGCGACAAATTCGAGAGGGCTGTGACTAGAGCAAACGGAAAGAACATTTATGTTTAAAAAGCTATGTTGTATTGACGCTTCAGTTTCTAAGTTAAGATGATGTAGGTAAAACCACGTGATGTTGTTTGACGCGTCGTTCTTTGATAACCGGAATTTGGGTATTCTGTTATGTATGTGTGCGTGCTTACATCTGTGTACTTGGCCCAAGTCCTTTTACTTTCTGTAGGTGGTATGCATGGAGGGTTTGCTCTTGCAAGACCCGAAACACAGACGACAGATTTGAACCCATTGCATGGGCAATGGCGAGTGTGCTAGTAACTCTAATACGGGGTCGTTGGGATCTCCTCAAGCCCACCTCTATCTTTCAAAGCGCAGGAGAGTCCTCGCTATTACGAAGGCCTTCACACCACAAAGGGTTCCTATATATACTCAAAAGGCGCTGAAGAAGCGAGCAAACATTGGTAGAGTGGGGGTGATTTCTGGTGTAGGAAAAAAAACCGTTCCTACATGAGCTGCGTTCTTCTCCATTTCCGTCTTCGCCGCACCTTAGCACATTATCATGATCGGTTAACAAGGCAGAGTAGAAGTGAATACCATTCTAAATCGATGCCTACATATGATATTGAATCACGATGAATGCGGTAAGGTAAAGGATAATGCACAGTGTTTTCGGAAGGACGTAAGCGTTAACACACATGTTTAGTACGACACAAAACACATTAAAATTGAGATAAACCATATTCGTCAGGTAACCTACATGCAGCGCGTCATACACACTAGACTAGTGTAACCTTACATCATCCGTAACTTTAGAACGAAGCGTCTACACATAGTTATCTTAACAAAAATGTCATTATCGTTGTTTCTACAGACCAATCCGAGTTGTTGCAGAGTATAGAATCACCATATAAATATATATATATATATAATTATATATATATATATAATATATAATTATGATTACTATATATATATATATATAATAAATATATACTATTATATATATATATTATTATATATATATATATAATGATATATATATATACTATATATATAATAAGCTCTCAACATTCACTTGAAAAGGAGGCAAAGCTGTATATTGTGTAAGCCGCATTTGCAAAATTTTAGGATAAGCAATTGAATTGTCCTCGTTTCAACTGGATAACTTTGATTATACTGGTCGATTTTCATTATATCCATCTAAAGACTTATGAAATTCTACCTTTTTATTTTTCTAGAGATATTGGTTGAATGTTCTTTTAACTAAGCTAGATGTTCTTTTAATTTTTTCAATCGCTTTTCTGCATGCTCCAATTTTCCCAATTATCTGTCAAATTTGACTTCTTCATCTTAATCTGACAAAATTCTACAAGGGAAGGGATTCCCTGAAACTACTTGAACTATCTAGACTCAGGGTCCAGATCCTGTCGTATAGCGTATATTCAGTTTAAGTCCTAGTTCAACAAAGAAAACTCCTAGCTTTAAATATCAGATCTACAGTTCTGAAAGATTCTAAACAAAGATTGTCGACAAAACTATTTTATTTTCAGACATCTTAACCCTTCTTTTCATGGAATTATTTGTGATTTGCCTAAAATCTTTCTCATATAAAAAATTTTCCTGCAGTCACAAGTCTATCGATATGTATTATTTGTGTTAGTATGTTGGTTTTTAATAACTCTTACGAAGTGTTTCCGATTTAGTTCCAACTGGACTGTCAAGAGTGAGAAGACATAAGTTTCAAAGTACGGCCAGCCAATCATACTACTACATAATAATCTTTTAGTTGGACAAAGAAGCTTTAGATCATAAGACATTACTTCCCCCATCTTGTCTCTTGACCCAAGATTGACACTTTTGCAGCTTGATTCTTTAGAACTTCATCCATTAATTGGTGGGTTACGTGCTGTTTGCCAATTGGGTTCGCCCTGTAATAAATTTGCTCTATTGAGTATTGGAGACCATCACGCACTGGCAACTGTAAAGTATGAACTCCACATTCTCCAAACGTTCATCGGAACATAGTCTTTCATTTTATCAAGGTTCATTCTGAAAACAACTATTACTCTTCGTCCTTGACATAATCAAATTATAAACTGTCGATATCACATTTACCAGCTTCTATTCCACAACACCCTTCATTATCCTTATTTAATTTTCCAATCGTACTGATCATGTTGGATGCGTTTTTCCGAGTAACTAAAAGCTAATTACTTTCCTTGTTATTCGAATCTTTAAGATGTCAGTAAACAAATTCCATTGAATATTAATTCGTGAAATGTTGAGTATTTTTTTTCTTTTACTGCTAACGTTTTAGAATATTGTTTTTAATCTTCGTCCACATATATACAAATTATTTGACAAAATAATTTAGCTTTGCCCATGTGTAGGTATCCATTTTTTAAATGCACAAAGCCTCCCTTTATGCAATTTTTATTTTATTTTTTGTAATATTATTTTCTTTATAGACTATATTTACAAAATATTATCCGTCTAAAATGATCTTTCCAGATTTCCTAAGCACATGTCTCCACAACAGTTGCTACATTAAATCCCTGGTCATGACAAAGAAAATAATGGGTCACTTCTTTACCAACCATTAAAATCAATTGTATTTGGAATTTTTCACTTAACATAGACATAACAAGTTTATGGCAACTGAAAAAGTTTCCAGTATACAGTAAAAGTTTTGAAAATTAAAAGTTTAGGCTGATACCTTAGCTTCACCTTCCTTTTTAACAATTGCAGCATTAGTCACTGAATAGCGTTTTAAATGTCTCATTAATATTAAAGGATCCAATAGATAGTATTGTGACCCATGAAGTAACTGGTAGTTAGTAGAACTTTTTTTTCAGTGCATGAATCAGAAACCTGACTGTTTCCATTCAACTGTGTTAACTATTTCATAATGACAAATGAAAGTATTTTTATTTTCAGAGTGAGTATTATATTCAAATACATGAGGTGTTTTTGGTTTTTGAATTTTGTTGAGCACAAAATTTTAAAAAACTATATTAAACTTAATAATTTAAAGTTATCAATATGGAGTACCGAACCTTTTATTATTTTTGAATGAATAAAAATACATAATCAACATTATCTGGAAAAAAAAGAATATATATATTATATTAAATATATAATTAATATATATATAATATATAATAATATATATTATATATATAATATAGAATATATATATATATAATATATTATACTATATATATATAATGGTAATATAATAATAATATACAGTATATATATACATATAATATTAATATGAAATATTGAAATATAAGAATTGGAGGTGATCTCAATCAATTTAATTAAGAATATAATATATATTATATATAATAATATATATATATATATATATATATAATATATATATATATATTATATATAATATATATATATATATATATTATTATATATATAATATATTAATTGATAGTATAATATATATATATACTAATATATATACTATTATATAGTATATATAACACCTGTGTAGTAAGAAATAATAATTGCTGATTTTGTGTTTACCGGAGCAGCCTCGTTTTTTGCGGCTCCGACTCCGGCTCCGGCTCCAGGTCCCCTTAAAATTTCGCCTCCGACTCCGGCTCCGGCTCCAGATCCCCCAAAAATTTCGCCTCCGGCTCCGGCTCCGGCTCCAGTCTCTCAAAAGTTTCGCTTCCTGCTCGCGGCTACCGCGCTCCACCCAAAACCTGGACCACTCACGGCTCCGGCTCCCGGCTCGGCTCCGGCTCCGCAGCCCTGTAATATATATATTATATATATACTATATATTATACTATATAGGCTCTTGCTATTATCAGCTTTCCAGTAAGATTAAGCCGATTTTACTTTTAAAACCCTACTAATCAGAACAATGGAACACCAACGCTCATAAGCGTAAAAATTGAACTTTTTTCTAAATAGTAAGTTATTGAAAATAATGGAAGCAAATAAAATACTAATAGAAGGTAAGCAAGAATATATAACAAAAAGTTAGAGAATTTAATAACAATAAAATTTAGTGAGGTTAAATTACTAATTATTATAAGTAGTTTGGTTAAGTTAGATTTAAATAATATCTAAAATAATTAGCAATTTGCTATTTAATAATCTTAAGTGTGGAGCTCACTTTAAATAATAGTTTATTTACAGGTCCAGACTATTGAGAAATTTTGTTTATTACAGTTATATATGTTCTGAAAACAATGGAAAGAGGATCAAATTAATTATCTGAAATATGTTTACAATAAACATATTTAAACAGACTGATGCAGAAATTTTAATTTTCAGACGTATGAATTTATTAATTCAAATGTTTAGTACAATAAATAAAAGCGAAATAATATAATAATAATAATAATAATAATAATTAATAATAATCAATAATATAAATAATATCAATAATAATAAAATAATAATAATAATTAATTAATAATAATAATTAATTAAATAATAAAATAAAATATAATCTAATTTATCTTTATTTAAGACAATTTAATTTAAGAACAATTAACTTAATGCGAGTATAAAGTTGAGGATAAGGTTCAAGGAAGACAGTATTATTTCCATGTTAGGGGCATCGAGCCGATGGGGACAAGAGGGAGGAGGACGAAGATTCCCCCCCTCGATCCACCTAGAGGCACGAGAGACCCCGACTCCATGATATTTATAAGCGTCATTAAACTCATAGGGTATTCGTTAGTTTTAAAATAATAATAAAACTACCACACATAAAACATATAATATATAAAATATATATATTATATATATATATATATATATTTATATATATAATTATATATATATAAATATTATACGAGATACATCTATGCCTATGCAACTAATACCTAATCTCCCAAAAATATTTCACTTGAGCCACGTTCTTAGCATATAAAAGTTGATAATTAAAATAATTATTTACAAATATATTCTAATTCCATAGGTTCATATAGATTTAATTTTAGACTTCACTTTAAATTTATTGGAGCAATATATAAATTAAAAAAAAGCAAAAAAGAAAAAAGAAAAAAAGAAAAATGATGGAGTCAATAAATCTCTCCAACTAATAATATTTTTGTATCACGCCCTTCGCCTCTTAAATTCATAACCATCAAATTCATAAATAATAGCAAATATTATTGAAAAAAAAATTAAAACTGACGGAGTATATGCTGGAACGATTTATCCATGTTTAGCAACATTTTAGTACGTTTTATGTTTTATCTTCAGAAATTGCAAGCGTGATTTTTTTTTTTTTTTTTCTTTTTTTTTTTTTAAACAATCCAGAGTGAAATAAATAATGAATATAAAAAGTAAATTACATTATTATATCACTACATTAAGTTAAAGATTATGTTTTTATATTTTAGAGGTAGTGAAGGTGCTTTAAGTATTACACAGTTCAATTTCAATATTTAAGATTTCACTTCACTTTATTATGAAATGGTGTTCATTCATACAATCGAAATGTAATGAAGGTGAAGCTGATAATCAACATGATTGTTGATTATCAGCTTCCAGTTAAGCTTAAGCCGATTTTATTTTAAAACCTACTAAAATCGCATACACCAATGAACACCAACCACTCATAGCGATTAAAAGATTGAACTTTTACTAAATAGATAGTTAATTTGAAATAAATGGAAGGAAATAAATTAATAATATAAGTTTTAGTTAAATGGAATAATAAAGTGAAATAAATTAATAACTAGTTAGTAGAGGTAATAACTATATATATAAGTTTGGTAAGTAAGATTAAAATAATATCTAAAAATATGGATTCTGTTTATTTAATATTTCTTAAAGGCGTGGAAAGCTCACATTTAATTATAATAGTTTATTTAATACTCTGTGTGAATTTTGTTATTTTACAGTATAATATATGTTACCTGAAACAATTGGAAAGGGAAACAAAAATATCTTGAATTGTTTCACAAAACATTTAACAGACTAGTGCAGGATATTTCTCTTCCTAAGAGAGTGAGTTAATATCAAATTCAACATATGTTTTTAAGGTAACCAATATAATAAAAGTATATGCAAATATAATTAATATGAAATATATAATAATAGAAATAAAATAATAATAATAATAATTTAATTATAAATAAATATAATAATATAAATTATAATAAATAAATTAATCTTAAAAATCTAGTATTTGAAATATATCAATAATACCAATCCACCAATGATAAAAATTAATCTCTGTTAAATCTATAAAATGTAAATTACATAATAATAATAAATAATAATTAATAATAATAATAATAATATAATATAATAATAATAATAAATAATACTAATAAATAATAAATAATAAATATAACTATAACATAATTATGAAGTATAATAAAAAATAATTAAATAAATAAATAAATCATAATAAAATAAAAATATCACTAAATAATCTGAATCACTAGGTAATAAAGATAACTTAAAAACATAATAAACTAAATGATGCGAAATAATAATAACTAATAATAATAATCAATCAATACTTAATAATAATAATAGTATAATTAATAATTAATAATAATAATAATAATAAATATAATAAAAATAATAATAATAATATAAATATAATATAATAATTAATAAATAATACATATAATTAAATAAATATAATAATAATATAATATATAATAATAATTAAATAATATTCAATAATATAATAATAAATAATATAATATTAATATAATAATAATAATAATAATAATAATAATATAATATAATTAAATTAAATATTAAATTCATATTCAGTTTATTAAGCAATTTATATTAGGACAATATTAATCACTATGGAGTATAAGTTGAGGTTAATAGGAGTAATTCAAGGATAGCAATATATTATTTCCATATATATAATTAGGAGGCTCACGATGACCGAATATATAGGAGGACACAGAGGGGGGGACAGACAGCCCACCCCGTCTTTCCAACACTAGAAGGTCAGAGAAGACTCACCGACTCCTGATATATACTATATGATACACGGTGATGATTACATCTAGAGGTTTAATCGAGTTAAATTTTATAATATAAAAAACGATACCTGTACACTATAATATAAATCATATATATATAGAAGTATATAAAAATTAATATATATATATATAATATATATATAAATATAATAATATATATATATAATATATATATATTAATTATAATAATAATATAATATATAATATATATTATATTATATATTATATATTAATAATATATATAAATATATAATATATTATAATTATATTATATACATATATTATATATAGTATATATTATATAATATTATTAATATTAATATATATATTATAATATATAATAACTAATAATATATATAAATATATATATATTATTAATTAAATATATATATTAATTTATATAATTATAATATTATATATATAATATAATATTAATATATATAATAATATTAATATATATATTATATTAAATTATATTAATAATTTAATAATATAATATATAATATATAATATATATTTAATATAAATACCATATATATATCATAATATATAATATAATAATATATATAATATAATTAATATTATATAATATATATATATAATACTATATAATTAAATATTAATTAATAGTAATAATATATTATTAATAATATATATTATAATATATATATATAGTATATATTATTAATATATAACTATATATAATATCATATATATAATATATATATATATATAAATATATATATAATATAATATAATAATATTAAATATAAATATATATATATATATATAATATATATATATCTTCATTATTAATTATGATATTAATTATTATTTATAATAATTAAATTATATATATATTATAATATATAGATATATATATATATATTAATTAATATATATATAATATATTATATATTATAATATAATATAATATATATTATATTAATATTATAATATACGTAATTAATCCATAAAAATAATCACTTAGAATTTAAAAAAATGATTTAATATAAAAT